>ML414387.1:0-12241 GCA_005239525.1 Nicotiana knightiana | reverse complement strand
AATTGACTCAGTCGCAGTGGCCTTCATTACCCGTAATGTCCTCTGCACTCTATCAATAAATACCTGAGGGTCCTCATTTGAGTCTGCTCCAGTGAATACCGGAGGGTCTAAATTAATAAGGTCACGAACCCTCGCACTCACAGGCCTATCGGCGTGACTGATACCTGTTTCCTAACGCCGAGCCTGTGCGAGTACTAATCGGGTCAATAACTGAACAGNATATATATATATATATATGTATATATATATATGTATGTATATAACGCTGTTTGAGTATACATACATATATACACGTATATAACGCTGTTTGAATCATATTTCAGCCATTGTGGGCAACATCATCATCAAATACCAGTTGATCAGGTGGTGGTGCGTATATAACGCCGTAACCTTTTCCCATATCCCATATACATATATTTACATATATATGCATATATAACGCCATCTGGTCATGGGTCAATACACATGTATGAAATGCATGAAAAGTACGTAATAATCTCAATATTCCTTCCGGATAAACTTTTCCAACTGCGTATTATTCTGAGACCCATGAACAGAAAATAATAATAATTCTCATGGGGAATCAAGAATATAGACACCCCTACTATTTCTATGAATAGAGTAATTTATAGAAACTGTGTATTTGCTCGTTTCTTCAGTATAATTTGGACCATGCTAAAAGAAAGAAAGGATAGCCTTAACATACTTGGAGTAGGAAAAAAATCCATATTATGTTCTTGGAAAAAGTTGCACCGTACTTCTTTAGAACCGCAAAATTTCTCCATTGCTAAAACTTCTAAAAATTCTCGCTGGAATTGTTGGAATTGTAGAAGTCACGCTGCTAAGGTATTAATCTGATCTTAAGTGATTTTGAGAGAATGAAGGTTGAAGGAACTATAAGGATGAATAACATTCCATTTACTTTTTAATTGAAAGACTTTGATATACAATGTCTTGGAAATGAAAAGAATAGGTAAGCTTATGATACCTAAACAAGGAATGACTCTTAATCATTTTCTTATAGTGTGGCTAACTTCCACGTGGGGATGGGGGTGGGATATTAAATTTTTATCCACTTATTAGGTAATTAGGTAATGTCATGTTACCCGATAATTAATCAATTACCCGCATAATTTAAAAATTACTACAAATTTCTTAAAATTCTACTTATTTTTAATATACTTCATATATACTTTATACATTATATTACCGTGATCATATGCTACCTTGCATGGTACTAGTTGATAATTATCGGGTATTATCGCTCGACCCATATTTTATCCCAAATTGACCATTTTCAACGAAACTCGTTTTCTTTAATTCATATACCCCTTTATCCTTCATAACACTTATTTATCGCTTGTTATAAATAGCGTAACTACATTAACCTCAAGATAATCTCATTCCCAAGACTACGTCGATTAACTGAAGATAAAACTTTTAACATACGAAAACGCGAGATGTAACAGTGAGTTATTGTAAAATCGAGAAATACATTGGATCGTTACTTGAGTGTATTTCCCCGTGCATCCATACTTGTAGCCATTGATCATTTTAGTTGTTTTCTAGGTTAGTTTACATTTTCACAATTAGTTATAAATATTTTATAAAAACCATTCTATGTGTTTAGCTTGGCATAATAAGTGATAATTCTTTTAGACACCTAATCGCCTACATATTATTCTCTATGGGATTCGACCCCGACTCATAGTTGGGTAAATTATATTGCATGCGACTGTGTCCATCTACTCTTTAGTAGAGGATTTGGACATCATCAGGCTTGAACACCTGGTTCATCAAATCCATAAATGCTGCTGGGGCGTTTGTCAGCCCAAATGACATCACTAGAAACTCATAATGCCCATATCGAGTCAGAATAGTTTTCTTAATGACATCGGATGCCCTAATCCTCAAATGATGGTAGCTAGACCTCAAATCAATCTTCGAAAACACCTTGGCACGCTAAAGCTGATCAAATAAATCATCAATCCTTGGCAATAGATACTTGTTCTTGATGGTGACTTTGTTCAACTGCCGATAATCTATGCACATCCTCATCGACCCATCTTTCTTCTTCAGGAACAACACGGGCGCACCCCAGGGTGAGATACTAGGTCTAGTGAAGCCCTTATCAAGCAAATCTTGCAGCTGCTCCTTCAATTCCTTCAACTTTAGCGGGGCCATATGGTACAGTTGAATAGAAATGGGCTAAGTGCCCGGAGCTACTCAGTAGATAATATCCGTGACAAATGCTAGTTAGGATGTTCAAGAGACTTTATGTATATATGACGAAAGCAAGACTACAACTTCTGAACCAAGTAGGAAATCAATGAGAAAAATGAGTTTTGGAAATCATTTGGGTAATGAAAATAACCTTTTTCAAATAAATACAATATCGGATAAGCTACTGAATTTCATATAGGATTTATTGAATTACAATATAATAATGATTTCTTTTTATGTAAAATAAGCACCTCAAGCAAGCCAAGGATATTAAGTTGAGAAATCAATTGAAGTAAAATATGACAACTAGTAGAAAATGGTAAGTATCGAAAGAAACGGCGGGTTTTAACTTAAAAGTCATACAAGGCATCCTGATATAAATTCTTTTATTTATCTAAAGTAACTATATTACTAACAACTCAGCAGGACAGGAAACAATGACTCAACGTAGCAAATTCACCTAGAAAATCAATTTTCCAGAATAATAGTATTAGGAAAAAGAACTCAGGAAATGACGGCAAGGCGCTAAGTCAACGACAATAACTCATCCTCGGAAAACAGTAAAGAACAAGGAATGCAAATTCTCAGTATCTCATACGAAGGAACCAAAACCAATACAACAAACAGGGAATACAAACACAAAATGTGTTGCGGCGCGCAAACCGATCCCATCATATAATATCAATATCAAAATTCACCCTTATTCCACCATATCAATTCACCCTTATTACACCTATTGCGGCGTACAACCCGATCCCACCATATAATATTAATATCATGCCAATACACAAAATATATTGCGGCGTGCAACCCGACCCCACCATATAATGTCAATATCATAATTCACCCTTATTCCACCATGTCAATTTACCCTTATTTCACCTGTTGCGGCGTGCAACCCGATCCCGCCATATAATAACGATATCACAATATAAATATCCTCCCTTATTTCACCACCTCCCTTATTTCACCTGTTGCAGCGTGCAACCCGATCCCCCTTACAATAATATAAATCAATAACAACAATTCAGTAACTCCATTTACAAGAATTTATACAATCAAGGGTATCAGTGCACAACAACAGAGGAACCACATAGAACCCGGAGGAACACAACAAACTTCACAAAATCCCTAAACAGGTAAGGTACATGATATCTAAGCATGCAACCATAACAATTAGGACAAGTAGCAGATAAGTACAAGACATTGAAGAAACTCAACAATTAAGCGGTAACAAGACAATAAGGAAGGCAGTAACTTCAACTAAGGCATATTAGGCCAAATAACAAGCAAGAAGTACAGTTAGGTGTTAGCGACGTCAGATAAAGCATGTAAGAATAGACTGACAATGAGATACTACATATTATGGAAATTCAATTAAAGACATGGCAAGACACTAGATGATCTAAACGGGTCAAATGCCATATATAAATCGGGTACCCACTCGTCACCTTGCGTGCACGGCTTTCACATAACAAGATAGCACAATTTACTCAATTCCCAAGGGGTAGTTTCCCCCACACAAAGTTAGGCAAGACACTTACCTCAATTCAGCCAAATCAATACTCAAATTAGCTTTTTCTTTACAAATTCACCTCCGCTCGGCTCAATCTAGCCAAAGACGACTTGAATACATCAAACAATGCAAGAGAAAACAACTTCAATTAACAAAGCTATGATCTTTATACAATTTGAAAAAAGTCAACCCCCCGGGGCCGTACCTTGGAACCCGATAAAATTTACAAAACCCGAACACTCATTCCGATATGAGTTCAACCATATAAAAATTATCATATTTCGATACCACTTCGTCCTTCAAATCATCATTTTACATTTTGAAAATTTTTACAAATTTCCCCAAATTTTCCTTTAGATTCTCATGAATTTTGATGTTAAATATAAGGTATAATCACAAAATATAATTAAAAATTGGTTAGAGGCACTTACCCAATGATTTGATGTGAAAATCCTCTCTCAAAATCGCTCTTTCTCGGACTTAGGGTTCAAAATATGATATAATGAAGCAAAAGCCCAAATTACACAACTGAAAACAAGCTGCAGATGTCGCATTTGCGATCCAAGGTTCGCAATTGCGAACCCTCGCAAAAGCGAAGAAACCTTGGCAATTGCGAAAAAGATCAGGTCTGGAAAAGGTCGCATTTGCGACAAAAAGTTCGCAATTGCGATAGAGATATTCGCAATTGCGACCACACCAGAAACCCGCAGACTCCCTATAACGGAAATGAGCATAACTCCCTCATACGATGTCCAAATTCGACGATTCTTTTTTCTATGGCTCCGTAAATACGATACGGATCTAATGTTTCAATAAAAACCGAATTTGGAGCTCATTTACTCAATATAGTACCATTTATGCTTGAAGAAACGACGACGAAGCATAAAAAATAAGCGCAACACAACCTAAACCTATCTGAAACTCACCCAAGCCACTCGAGATATCGTACGAACAAACCAACAAGTCCCGTAACACAACACGAACTCACTTGCACAATCGAAACACAAAAATAACCTCTAGAATCACGAATCAGACGCCAAAACACATGAAAATCACAATGAACTTCAAGAACTTCTAGAATCACAATCGAGCGTCCGAACCATATCTAATCAACTCCAAATGATACCAAATTTTGCAGGAAAAATCCAAATGACAAAACAGACGTATTCCAAGTTTCGAAACTACAATCCGGACCCGATAGCCATAAAGTCAAACCATGGTAAAACTTAGAAAAATTCTAAACCTTTAAATTGCCAATTTCCGCCATATGATGCAGGAACCTTTTAGAAACATCCAAATGAAATTTCGGGCATACGCCCAATTCCAAAATCACCATGCGAACCTACCATAACCTTCAAAACTTTGATCCGAGGTTAAATACTCAAAAGTCAAACCTTGATCAATTCCTTCAATGTCGAGCTTCTCAAATGAGAGTCACTCCTTAAAATCCTTTCTGAACCTCTCAAAAACCCTAACCGACGATGCACGCAAGTCATAAAACACTGTGTTAAGCTACTCATGACCTCAAACTGCCGAACCGGACACAGTTGCTCAAAATGACATGTCGGGTCGTTACAGCTACTTGTGCTTTAAATGGTAGAACCTCATTGAATTGTTGGTTTTGATTTGCTTGAGGAAAAGCAAAAGCTTTAAGTTGGAGTTGTTGATGAGTGGTGATTTTACCATTTATTTTAGTCTCTTTTCTGTAGATTTTGTGTCCGTTAATTAAAATTAGAGGTTGATTATGATTTGTATTGCTAGATTTTCAGGGAAATGATGTCTTGAAGAGAATTGAAATCAAATGAAGTGAAATTAAGCAAAAGAGAATTGAAACAATGCAAAATCCTTCAGTGATTTCGCATCTGCGAAAGACAGATCGCTTATGCATCTCGCATCTGCGAGACAAGACCCGCATCTACAAAAAAAGACCTGGGCTACCAGAAGGCGCATCTGGGATTGGTATACCGCATCAGCGGTTGCACTTTTACGCTTTATGTCCGCATCTGTGGGAGCGCTTCTGCGCGTGAAAGTCTGCTTCTGTGGAAGTAAACATCGTCCAAAAATGCTGCTTCTTCGAGAGTGTATCCGCATCTGCGGAGCCGCACCTGCGTTGATGGTTTTGCAGGTGCGGTCAACAGGCTTCAGCTCTGGAAAGTCTTGGCATTTCACATTTTCTCGATTCCAAACCCACAAATACACGACCTAGCTTATTGGAAAGACATTTTTGGCTTATTTTTCAGTCTCTTGACTAGATAAGACAAGTTTGGAATCTAGGGTTCTTGCACACACACTTGGGTCTTGAAGATTTGAAGCTTTTGGTTGAGAATTTCTTACTAATTTATGCTCATTTCTTCATTTCGTTGCTTTGTATTGAATATGTAAGTGTGTAATATTTTTTCCAACACTTGAATCTTGTTTATGGTAACATTCATATTTAAAGTGTGGATAAAATATCTTGTTGTGCTTATGTATTGAACAATTTTTTTTATTATGAAGTGAGTTATTGTTTTTTCAATTATTCTTGTTCTTTAATGTTTTCAAAGGGATTAGCTATCCCTAGAACTCGCCTATTTACTTCGAATTAATTTTGGGAAAGATAATTTAGGGTTGGGAAAGATCAATTAACAAGAACTTGAGGCTTTAACCCTCACATTATAGATTCTACCTAGGGATAGAGATTGAACTACTTGTAGCCATATTCGGGTGTGCTTAATCTCTTATTTGTTTTAGGGAAAATTGAGTTAGGAAGTCTTGTTAGTCTTCGGAAGATGATAATATAGAATTATTATCGAGGCTAATCAACATAAACTCGCTCATATTTGTAAAATCGTGAAATACATTGGATCGTTACTTTAGTGTAATTCCACGTGCATCCATACTAGTAGTCATTTATCATTTTACTTGCTTTCTAGGTTAGTTTACATTTTCGTAATTAATTATAAATATTTTTTCAATACCATTCTAAGTATTTTGCTTAACATAATAAGTGATAATTCTCTTACACGCCTAATCGCCTACATATTGTTCTCTGTGGGATTCGACCCCGACTCATAGTTAGGTTAATTATATTGCATGTGACCGTGTCCATTTACTTTTTAGTAGTGGATTTGGACGTCATCAGGCTTGAACACCCAGTTCATCAAATCTATAAATGTTGATGGGGAATTTGTTAGCCCAAATGACATCACTAGAAATTCATAATGCTCATATCGAGTCCGAATAGCTATTTTAGGGACATTGGATGCCCTAATCCTCAACTGATGGTAGCCAGACCTCAAATCAGTCTTCGAAAATACCTTGGCACCCTGAAGCTGATCAAATAAGTCATCAATCCTCGGCAATGGATACCTTTTCTTGATGGTGACTTTGTTCAACTGTTGATAATCTATGCACATCCTCATCGACCCATATTTCTTCTTCACGATGAATACGGGGGCACCCAGGGCGAGACACTAGGTCTAATGAAGCCCTTAGCAAGCAAATCTGGCAGGTGCTCCTTCAATTCCTTCAACTTCAGCGGGGCCATACAGTATGGTTGAATAGAAATAGGCTGAGTGTCCGGAGCCAAATAAATGGAGAATTCAATATTCCTGTCGGGTCGCATTCCTGATAGATCTGTAGGAAATACCTCTGAAAACTGACAAACAACTGACACTAGAATCACGAACATAAGACAAATAAGCTAGACGCCCCTTCTCAACCATATGCCGAGCCTTCACATAAGAGATAAACCTACTGGTAGAATGGCCAGGAGTCCCTCTCCACTCTAATCGAGGTAACCCCGGCAAGGCTAAGGTCACTGTCTTGGCATGACAATTCAATATAGCATTATAGGGTGACAACCAATCCATACCTAGGATGACATCAAAATCTACCATATCGAGAAGTAGGAGATCTATGCTAGTCTCGAGACTCCCAATGGTAACCACACACGAATTATAGACACAATCTTCAAATAGAATCTCCCACAGGTGTGGACACATACACAGGAGCACTCAAAGAATCACGAGGCACAACCAGATATGAAGCAAAATAGGATGACACGTAGGAATAAGTAGAGCCCAGATCAAATAAAATTGAAGCATCCCTATGGAAAACTGAAATAATACCTATGATAATATCGTCAGATGGCTCAGCCTTAGGCCTAGATGGGAAAGCATAACATCGGGGTTGGGTCGGGCTTATGCAATCTCACATTTTGGAGACAAGATCCGCATCTGCGGAAGAAGACTTGGGCTTGCAGAAAGCACATATGCGAGTGGTATACCGCATCAGCGGTCGCGCTTCTGCGCTTTATGTCCGCATATGCGGATGCGCTTCTGTGCGTGGAAGTCCGCTTCTGCAAAAGTAAACATTGTCAAAAAATGCCGCTTCTGCAAGAGTGTATCTGCATCTGCGGAGCCGCACCTGCGTTGATGCTTCCACAGGTGTGGTCAACGGACTTCAGCTATGGACAGTCTTGGAATTTCACATTTTCTCGATTCCAAACCCACAAATACACGACATAGCCTATTGGAAACACATCTTTGGCTTATTTTTCAGTGTCTTGACTAAAGAAGACAAGTTTGGAAACTGGGGTTCTTGCACACACACTTGGGTCTTGAAGATTTGAAGTTTTTGGTTAAGAATTTCTTACTCATTTATGCTCATTTCTTCATTTCCTTGCTTTATATTGAATATTTAAGTGTGTAGTATTTTTTCCAATACTTGAATATTGTTTATGGTAACATTCATATTTAAAGTGTGGATTAAATATCTTGTTATGCTTATGTATTTAACGATTTTTATTTATTATGAAGTGAGTTATTGTTTCTTTAATTATTCTTGTTTTTTAATTTTTTCAAAGGGATTAGCTAACCCTAGGACTTGCCCAGTTACTTCAAATTAGTTTTGGGAAAGATAATTTGGTGTTGGGAAAGATTAACTAACAGGAACTTGAGGCTTTAACCCTCACTTTATAGTTTCTGCTTAGGGATAGGATTGAACTACTTGTATCCATATTCGGGTGTGCTTAATCTCTTAATTGTTTTTAGGGATAATTCAATTAGGAAGTCTTGTTAGTCTTTGGAAGAAGCTAATATAGAATTATTACCCCGAGGCTAATTAACATAAATTCGCTCATATTTGTAAAATCGTGAAATACATTGGATCTTACTTGAGTGTAATTCCCCGTGCATCCATACTCGTAGCCATTTATTATTTTACTTGGTTTCTAGATTAGTTTACATTTTCGCAATTAGTTATAAATATTTTCTCAAAACCATTCTAAGTGTTTGGATTAGCATAATAAGTGATAATTCTCTTACACGCCTAATCGCCTACATATTGTTCTCTCTGGGATTCGACCCCGACTCATAGTTGGGTAAATTATATTGCATGCGAACCTGTCCATTTACTTTTTAGTAGTGGATTTGGAGGTCATCAGGCTTGAACACCCGGTTCATAAAATCCATAAATGTTGTTGGGGCATTCGTCATACCAAATGACATCAGTAGAAACTCATAATGCCCATATCGAGTTCGAATAGCTCTCTTAGGGACATCGGATGCCCTAATCCTCAACCTATGATAGCTAGACCTCAAATCAATCTTCGAAAACATCTTGGCACCCTGAAGCTGATCAAATAAGTCATCAGTCATCGTCAATGGATAGTTGTTCTTGATGGTGACTTTGTTAAACTGCCGATAATCTATGCATATCCTCATCGACCCATCTTTCTTCTTCATGAACAACACGGGCACACCCCAGGCAAGACACTAGGTCTAATGAAGCCCTTATCAAGGAAATCTTGCAACCGCTCCTTCAATTCCTTCAACTTCAGCAGGGCCATAAGGTATGGTTGAATATAAATGGGCTGAGTGCCCAGAGCCAAATCAATGTAGAAATCAATATCCTTGTCGAGTGGCATCCCCGGCAAATCTGCAAGAAACACCTCTGAAAACTCACGAACAACTGGCACTAGAATCGTGGACATAAGCCAAATAAGCTAGACACCTTTTCTCGACCATATGTCGAGCCTTCACATAAGAGCTAACACTACTGGTAGAATTTCTAGGAGTACCTCTCCACTATAATCAAGGAAACCCTTTCAAGGCTAAGGTCATCGTCTTGGCGTGACAATCCAATATAGCATGATAAGGTGACAACCAATCCATACCTAGGACGACATCAAATCTACCATATCGAGAAGTAGGAGATATACGCTAATATTAAGACTCCTAATGGTAACCACACACGAATGATAGACACGATCTTCAACAATAGAATCTCCCATAGGTGTGGACACATTACACAGGAGCACTCAGAGAATCACGAGACACAACCAGATATGAAGCAAAATAGGATGACACGTATGAATAAGTAAAGCCCGGATCAAATAGAACTGAAGCATCCATGTGGTAAACTAAAATAATACCTATGATAACATCGTCAGATGTCTCAGCCTCAGGCCTGGCTTGGAAAGCATAACATCGGGGCTAGGCCCCACCACTTTGGATCGCGTCTTTGGAACGTTCTCTAACTGGCTGGCCGGAACCATGGCACGAGAAATTTGCTGTTGTGAGTTGCCCGGTGCCCAAGGGCAAAATATAGCAATGTGCCTCGAATCACCATAAGTTTAACAGGACCTCGGATGTTGTGACTACTCACCCTGAAATTAAACCTGTCGACCTGAGTAACCACCCTGAAAACTCTGGAGCGGAGGTGCACTAATATGAGCTGGTGGTGTGTTGTAGGCTAGCTGATCGGGATGAGACATATGAGGGTCGCGACCACCTGAAGCACTGTAAGATTCCTAGAGTGCTGAATGAAATGGCCTGGGAGGATGGGTCTATCAAAAGTAACCCTACCTCCAGACGAGGCGCCATTGAACCCACCGGAATGACAAAGCCTCTTATCAGACCCCTGCCCCCTCCTGTGCAAGAACCACCTTGATCCACCTGACGACAATGGAAGCCACCTAAAAATATATCTCACCCCCAGTCTCCTTGGATATCTAAAGCCTGATAGGGTGAGCGAGTCCATCTATAAACCTCCTTACCCTCTCTCTCTTTCTCTTAGTAGGAAGCAAAAGAAGCGCATGATTAATGAAGGGTAATAAAGGAGTTTTTCCACTTTAAGTGACATTATTCGGATTTGGGATTTATTTTAATTTTTTAGAGTCGCCACCCGGATTTTTGACGATGTTTCGGGACACCGTTTATTTATTCAAATCCCAAACCGAGGAAATTTTGACTCTGTTTAAAATGTCTGCGAACCAGAAATTCGAGTAAGAAATTCTGTTAACCCGGGAGAAGGTGCTAGGCATTCCCGAGTTCCTTGGTTCTAGCACGGTCGCTTAACTATTAATATTTGGTCTAAACTATCTAATTATTTACATATTTTTACACCTATTGTGTTTTTTAGCCCTTTTCCCTTTTTAGTCGCTTTTAATATTTATGGATTTATCTTGGAACAAGTCACGATGGCGTGCACTTGTTTATTTTTGGACACATAATAACTACGCCACATGAAATGCACCCGCAATTATAACGTGTGATTTTTATTATTGTTTTGAGTTAGAGTCGGGGACATGAGTTGCCGCACCCGAGTGTAGGTTATATATGATCATGACCATGCCACGGGAACCATACCCATAGCCACGATGATTTATTAATTCCGCCTAAAGCAAATGACAAGATTCATGAATTATTTATTTTTCTTAGTTAAGGATTATTATGAAGGCCACAACTTATAAATTAGTAATCATTTTAACTATTAAACAATTATGTAAAATGAACTGAAATCATAAGATTAATACACTCCCAATTACGTAATTAAAAATGGCACCTATCAAATTACCTTCGTGACCAATCACTAGCAGAGTTAAACAAAATAAACCATTGTAAAAAAAATCAGCAACTAAACTTCATATAAGCAACAATATATATTGACAGAGAAAGAAAAGCATCATGAATTTCATGAATGTTTAGATAAGAATATCTGTTAGTTCAAGTTAAATGTCCAAATACCANCAGGAGCTAAAAATAATTTGGCCAAAGAGGCAGAACAACAGCAGCAGAAACGAACCAAAATAAAGGTCTGAGTTCAGCCACTGATTTTGCAACCAACAGCTTTAAGTGGAATTTTTCTTCATAAATCTTATTAAAATGGAACATCCTTTTAATACAACACCAAAGAGCAAAAGTGAACAGCAATTCAAACCAAATTGGACGCAAATCTCAACGGCAACCTCGACTGAAGACACGCAAACCCGACCTCCGACGACCTTGTTCGCAAATGATTTTTGTGTGGCTGGATGTTGGAGTTTCCAGCGTTGTTTGTGACTGTTATCATCTCATTATAGGAGTGGTTTGGGTGACGTTTTTGCTGCTATTTTGAGATGTATTTTGGTCTCCTTTTCAGCTCATTTTGGTCTGATTTCGCAGCTTTTTTGCTGTGGTTTTTTTTTGACTGTTTCGGGAAGCTTTAGCGGCCATCTTTCATGGCTGTGAAATAGTGAGA
>ML414384.1:11505-84537 GCA_005239525.1 Nicotiana knightiana | reverse complement strand
TCGACTCACATATACCATGCTTTATTCACAATCCACTCACTACTCTACATAGAGGTCAACAACATTACATTTCCTTCATGAATCATGTGCCCTCACCAATTCAAAGATCTAGTTCCACACACAATGAAATTAAAGACCACTTAGGAACTCAAGATAGAAAGAATTCACTCACGCTCAGAAATAATATTCATATGCCACAAGAGATGCACCATAGGCTTGACCGTAGTGTACTACTCTACTAATCGAGTTCATTTAGTCTAGAATCAAGTAGGACTTTATTTGGTCATAATGTAGGTTGCGGGACGGGTAGGATACATTTAGATATAAGAATGACTACACCTCCCTAAGCACTTTAATACATATACTTTAGCGCTCAACCTCAAACTTATATTAAGCCAAACTCCACCTTCACATCAATGTTATTTCCCCATACTTCTTTAAGCACAATTACATCAAGAGTCACCACTTATCAAGGAATATATATATACTCTCTTTTTTCACAACAATACAACTATTTTTTTTCCTTTTTCTCTTTTTTTTTTTAAGTGATTCTTACTTTTTCAAAACAGTGCACCTTTCTCCTTATTTCAATTGTTCCACTCAAATGCCAACCTACCACCCCACACTTTAACTTTTCCATATTTCATCACATTTCCAGTGCTTACGAGAGGTGACAAGGTTCAAATATATGATCGATTCAAACAAAGGAGTATGGCTTGTAATGTGGTTGCCAAAGAAACAAGATTATAGGCTCAACGGGGTTAAATACGATACATAACAATTAGACGGGTAAAATATACATCGCTGGCTCAACAAAGAAACGCCTATATCACTTCCAAGACTAAAAAAAACTACTATTCGCTTTGCACACACACGGGGCAAGTTCTAGACATCAAATGCAATGCACAGAATAACATACAAACCTCACACACACATGGAACATAACTCACTCAGGATTGGATCTATCACAACACTCCAGTCAAAGCAGTTAAGCAAATTTAAGAATCCACGATTTAAGGTATTAATCCTGGAGTCAAAAAAATTGAGCCTAATCGTCACAACCAAAGTACTGACTATTCTCAAGGCATCACACAGTTCCAAGATATTGATACAATTAATTTCTCAATCATGTGGTTACTACTCCTAAAAATTAAAAACTACCTACACCCGGTTCAATTAAAATCCTTGGAAAAGAACCGCGGTCCAAAGAAAAATCAAGGGGGAATTACTACACTACCTAAAAAAATCTTTTTGGTATTTTCTCTAGACTTACTTCCCTCAAGAGAACTGTCTAGGAGATCCATCGTCGGGAAGAGTCCACATATTTCTAAATTTTTTTTTTTTCTGTTTTGTTCTACCTAAAATAAAAGGACTACATAAAAAGCTACAAAACTTAAAAGAAAGAAAAAACTTACTAACAAGAAAAGTTAAAACTACTAACAAGGAAGCACACTAAACACAACAAACCACAATAAATATGTACAACACCCCACACTTAATTCATGCAATGTCCTCAGTGCATCACATATAGACAAAACAAGAACTAAAAGTAAGGTGCAAGAAACTCCTTGCTCAAGTAGCGTCGATATCTTTTCCATTAGTTTTGCTTTCCATGCTCCTTCGAACAAATGCTTGAATCACTATATGCCTCCGCATTGAACTTATGAATTGAACCCCAAGTTTTGATTCTGCTCTATGATCATGCTCCTGGGATGGTGGAACGAATCTGCCTGGCCCAATAAAACAATGTCGTAATCTGCGCTTTTTGGCCTTTATATGAGATGTGTACTCCCGATTTTCTCGCAAGAAGAATTCCAGAATGTAGGCATCTTGTTCTTTATTCCTTGGCTCCTCATGTGGTTCGGATGACTCTATTTTCATATCATCATCCAAACACAATGTGAAAAAATGGTTGGAGTGTGTACCAACATCCTCAACACTAATGACACTAGATTCAACAAAATATGTATCATCAATGTCCTTGGTTAACTCTAGTATCTTTTCTACCACATCGACATCCTCTGATTTCAGTTCCAACCTGGGTGGTTCTTCAACAGATGACCTGGCCGGCGGGTTCTCTCTTTTCTCTAAGTGTAATGACTCAAACTCGAGAGCCCTTGGCCACACGCATTTTCCTTCAAGTGCTAACACCCATTCTTCCAGTTCTTCACCATTCATATCATCTAGATTCTTCAAACATTCAATCAAAGGGTCCCCCACAGTTAGGGACGCATCATCTTTTTCCGGGATCATGTTCATAGCATCAATAAGAGAGCAGTTGGCGAACTCACTTGGTCGCCTCATAGACTTCTGCACGTTGAACGTATTTCTTCATCATTGAGCCTCATCTTCAGTTCACCAGTCTCGCAATCGATAAAGGCTCTGCCTGTGGCCAAGAATGGCCTTTCTAAGATTATGGGAATTTCCTCATCCACTTTACAATCTAGTATCACAAAATCAACAGGGAACACAAACTTCCCCACTTGCACCAATACATCGTCCAGAATGCCTGACGGTCTCTTTACCGTCTTGTCAGCTAGCTGCAATAACATTGAAGTTGGTATGGCTCTACCAATCCACAGTCTTTTATATATGGCCAGCGGCATCAGATTAATATCGTCCCCCAAGTCACATAGAGCTTTGGCGAAAGCTATGTTGCCAATGGTACAAGGAATTGTAAAACTCCCTGGGTCAGATAACTTTTCAGCAATAGGACGCGTCACCACCGCACTACAAGTCTGAGTAAGGGTGACAGTAGCCAGATCTTGGAAGTCAAATTTTCTGGACATCAAGTCCTTCATCATTTTAGCATAACCAGGCATTTCCTTTAACGCATCAATCAATGGGATATTTGCCTGTATTTGCTTTAGCATGTCCAAGAACTTTTTGTACTGTTCATCCTTTTGGTATTTTGGCCAGCCTCTGAGGGAATGGAGCTGGTNCAGTGTCTCGGCCTGCCTGCTTTCACGAGCTCTCTCCAGTTCCAAGTCTAAGTCCCTGCCATTGCGGAGAGTCACTGCCATCAGCTGTCTTGGGCCCTGGTCCGTAGGATTTACCTGAGTATCTGCAGGTAAAGTCCTACGAGGATGGTGGTTCACTGCCATAGATATCTGGCCCAACTGTACTTCAATATTTTTAATAGATGCATCATGTACATCTACTCTCTCACTGATTTTGGCATTTGACCCAATAACCTGCTGCATCATAGCTTCTAACCTGGAAAACCCATCTTCTTGCCTTCCTCCATGTTGATGTTGAGGAGGGTAGTATGCTTGTTGTTGATTCTGATGGTTATAACCTTGTGTCCTCTGATATGGTGTTGCATTACCTTGTGGTCTCATGACACCCATATTTCCATTGTTCTGTTATTGGTGAGGTGGTCTATACGGTTGAACTTGCTGACCCCAGCTCTGCCCATGTCTCTGGCTTCCATAATTTGACACATAATTCATGTTTTCTGGATAAAGAGGGTGATCACATTCTGCATTCCACTGATTACCAGATGGTTGACTAATGCAAGATGTGCATAAGCCCCCATTGGTTGTATCCACGATGTGTACCTGCTGCTTTTGCCCTGACTCCTCCACCTTCTTAGTTAGTATGCTCATCTGTGTTATCAAGGTGGCCATGTTCTCTGCAATAGTATTGGATAGATCGAATGGAACTGAGTGAACTACCGGAGTAATGGGTGCATTCCTTGTTGTACATCCTGAATTCTGTGCCATTTTATCAAGCAAGATCTGAATTTCTCTCCACGTTTTGCTCAAGAATGTTCCACCAACTGAAGCATCAACATTTGCCTTAACAGTATCAGCCAGACCCATATAAAAATGTTGCCCGAACATCTACTCCGGAATACCATGGTGTGGAAAGATAACCAGCATTCCCTTAAATCGTTCCCATGTCTCCTGCAATGTTTCAACTGGTTTCTGTCTAAAGATCAAGATTTCATCAATTTGTTGAGCAGTCTTGTTAGGTGGATGAAACTTGTTCACGAACTGATTAACTAACTCCTCCCATGTGTTAATGGAATTGATGGGGAGTGAGTTTAGCCAAGTTTGGGCAGCTCCAATCACTGAGAATGGAAACAACAATAGTTGTATTGCCTCTTGAGTGACGTCTGGATGCCTCTGTGTTTTGCAAATTGACAGGAAGTTCTTAAAATGTTGTTGGGGGTCTTCGATGTATGACCCTGAGAATAGTACCTTGTTCTGCAACAAGTGCAGCATATTATTTGTAATCTGGAAGGACTCGGCCTGTATCTGAGGGACTAGTATCGCAGTGGCCAAATTATCTGTTGTGGGTTGTGCCCAGTCATATAAAGGAGCCTCTGCCCCTATTTGAGCGACTGGGTCTACCACATCATCCCCATTGATGTTCCTGTTGTTTGGATCTTCCATGTCGGGTTCAAGTTGTTCAATTGATGGTTGCTGTTTGCTTTTCCGGTTGCCCGGTTTAGGGCCTCGAAAACTTTCTCGGAGTTTGATAAGGCTTCAATTACTTCACCAGTTCTCGATGAGTTTCTAGGCATGCACCTGTACAACCACGTTAGCAAACGTTAAACCTTCAATGTATAGATGACAATTGAAGAAAATTGACTATATTTCAGAATTTTGTATTTCTTCTAACTCCAATTGATAACACCGTAAAGTCCCTGGCAACGGCGCCAAAATTTGATCACGCTCAACTATGTCTTATAGAAAGACTAAACGAGCACTACAAATATAATGGGCTATTACGCCCAGAGTCGATCCCACAGGGAATTTACGTATCAATCAAGCCTTCAGAATACGCAACTTTTACTTAATAAATTTTCTCCAAAATTTTGAATATCAATTGATAATGTTTTACTATTTCTACTGACAAAATTAATAAACTAATGATTAACTAACAATATGGTGTAAACAATTATAATAAAGGTCTAAGGTTATGGTTTCCCCCTTTGGTGGACTTCCTTCTTGGATACTTCTTATAGTTTGATTAATTGTCTCCAACAATCATGAACACTCTATCTACCATAAATCTCTCTCAAGTAATTATGATAATTTACTAGATGCGCTCTCTCAAGTTACGCTATCTAGATTGCATTACAGTTCACTTTAGATTGCACCCAAAGTATCGTTATTTCTAATCCAACTTCTAAACCCTCGGTTATGGCTTTCGTCTATACTCCGGGAGTGATGTTGTTCAAACAACTACCTAAATATGCATTCTCTCTCAAGTAGATACATAACAAAATAGGAACAGCTAATTGAGGATCCTTTCAATTAACTACAACAAGAACGTAGTTGAACAAATAGAGATTAATAACCAACCAAACTATACTAATATCACAATAAGTTCATCCCCCAACGGGTTCCACCAAAACCATAGATTAAGAAAATTAGCTACTCATGCTCATAATAATTAAATCCAAAATAACTTGCATAAATAAATTACAGAGTAATGAATAAAGGATGTAAAAATTAATGTTTTGCTTTGCTGAGTAGTATTCCACAAGCTTCTCTTGTCTCTAATGGAATCCCCCTTCAAAGTTGTATTTTTTGGGTCTATTTATATGTTTGGGACAAACCCTAAACGTGTAGGATACTTCTAGTCAAATTGGGAAACACTTAAAATCATCAAAACTCGGACTGGGCCGGACCAGGGACCAGGCGTTACAGGCCAAACGCCCGGATAAAGCCTGGCCAGGCCTAGCGTTAGGGCTCAAACACCCCCCAAACGCCTGGTCCTACCAGGCTTTATAGCCCAAATGCCCAGCTATAGCCTGGTATGACCAGGCTTTACAGCTCAAACGCCCGGCTATAGCCCGGTTCACTCCTTTTCGAATCTTGAGCGTATTTTTGACGTTTATGCATCCACTTAGCTCGGCTTCCATCTCTAATTCACCTACACATGAAATAGACTCCATTATGCACATACGAAATGTATTTTTATCATTAACGCACATAAAATGTAAGGCACATAATGTGATAAACCATGAATTATAGCCACACATCAATTATTGATAATTGATCCATGAATGCATTTGTAGTTTCCCTAGTGGCCATGAGTAATTTTTAACTATCTGGTATTCACACATCTTTTTGCAACTTTTTGATGATGCCAAAAGGGGGGAAATTGTTGTGCTCTGAACAGTGATATTTACAACCTAATGACCCTGGTTCTTAATGATAAGTGCTTAATACTCTAATAAGTGTCAATGTTGGATTAAGTTAAAACAGTCCTAAGCTTATGGACGCACGAAGTTAGTCATCATCAAAAATGGAGAATTGATTGGCCCAAGAAAAAGAATAGTTTTGAAGATTGACAAAGGAACTCATAAATGAACCAAGTCCATCACTGATAGACATAGACACGGGCAGAATCAAGTCACGTGAGATGCGCATGCAGGAGATAAGCGTATTCGGGAAGAACTGATCGAAAAGATTGCAAAAACGATAAGGAGAAAGACTCCTTATTCAGTAAGAAATGTATCCAAGATAAGGAGGGATTTAGGAGTTGAGATTGACTAGAACTCTTCCACCAAGTAAGAGTAGCATTAGAACTCTAGTTAGTTCTTTATCTACTAATCCTATATATTACATAATGTTCTTATTATACAGGTACACACAAAAGCAGAAGTTAAACGTGAATTGAGAGCAAAATAGCAAGGCAGTTTTGCAGGCAGTTCGTGTGAGATTTGAGTGTGCAAACCTGAAGCTACTTGAACCAGCTAGAAGAACCTGTTCCAAGTGTCGGTCTTTTAGTCTAGTTAATTTGTAGTAGGTGTTATATTGTACCTTTCATCTTTACCTAGAAGCATTTGCTATAGGTACTTTGTCGCAAACAGTTAGAAGTTGGTTTGCCACAAGGGATTAGAGGTAGTCCTAGGTTTACAAAAGAATTTTTGTAAATGTAGATTTGGCTCATTGATTTAGTAAAGAGTTTTGGAAAATCCTACTGAGAAGTAGGTCGTGGTTTTTCACCTTTTGAGCCAGGTGTTTTCCACGTAAAAATCTCTTTGTTCTTTAATTTTTGTACTTATTATTCCGCAACAGTGGTAGTAGGAACACATAGAAGAACCAGGTCCTTTTATAATCTGTGCACGCGAAAAATTGAACACCACACAAATAATCTCCCTCTTATGTGGTATTGAAGTATAAAACATCAGTTTACCAATAAAGAAAGAGGTCATTCTTTTGTGGCATGAACTAAAAAAAAAAAGTTCAGAAACGGAGGTAGTAAACTATGTATAATACCATGTGTTAATTTATGGACATGACAAAATTAAAAGGTCTAAAAATGATCCGTACGAGATAAATATGAGGGCCAAAATATGGTAATCCGTACTTCTGCATGTGCAACTCTTCAAAAATGATGGACAAGTACAAGCAGTACGTGTCTCTATAAAACTTTCAGTCACCAACGTAGCCGATTGCATTAATTTTTTAAGATATTTTCAAACTACTTCGGTCCACTTTTAATTATCGAAATTACATTTTATTTTTGTTTGTTCATTATATTAAATTAAAAAAAAGATAATTTTTTTTTTATTTTTACCGTTATGGTTAATTATTCATTCTTTAAATTATTTTCTAAGTTTTTTGGTAATGTCATTATTATTATGGGTAAAATTATACAATGTACAGTATATTTTATTTATTTTTTCTTTAAAGGGTGTGTTAAATTAAAAGTGGGCAACTAAAAGGAAAGGAATAGAGTATATATTTGCCCTTTTAATTCACTTTTTCACATTATATAAATCTTACTAATTCCCTACTCCCAAAGTACAAACTTCACTCTTATAATCCCAATGGGTTTGCAAATCTCTTCCCCGTCTCCGGCCAGAAAATAGTTGGGTTTCGTCACCGCCGTTTGGATCCAGTCCATCTCCTGCAACAATTACACTTTATCCAACTACTCTGACGCCTTAAATCCTTTATGTCCTTAACACAACTCCGACTCAACAACCTCTCTGTCGCTAAAGACGTCGGAAAAGCCTTCGGAATCTTCGCCGGTTTAACTTCCGATCGATTACCAACTCTCATAATTCTCCTCATTGGCTCAATCAAAGGTTTTATAGGCTACGGCGTTTAGTGGCTGGTCGTTAGTGGTCGAATTCAACCGCTTCCTTATTGGGTTATGTGTATTTTCTTATGCATGGGTGGGAATAGTACAACGTGGATGAACACAACCATTTTAGTAACCTGTATTCGTAATTTTAGAAAAAATTGAGGTCTATTTTCGGGAATTTTAAAAGGGTATGTGGGTTTATGTCACGCCCCAAACTGGGGAAGCGTGGCTGGCACCCGGTGCCGCACTGGCCCGAGCGAACCACTCTATAACTCATTTATTCCTTTTGTAACTATCACGAGCCAACATGGCCACACCTCGTAATGTACAATTGTAAGTGGAAAAATATTATATTAATGAACCATCGTTCATAAAACATGCATACATATAGGTCGTCAAGGCCTCTTATATACCATACATAATAAATCTCTGTCTACAAAGCCTCTAAGATTATTTGACATCAAATGGGACAGGGTACCGGCCTACCGATAAGTCTTTAGCAAAACTTTGACACGATGACTTATAGACTCGGATGCACTCCGAATGAGGTGGAGTCTTACTGATCCTTTGTTAAATGTTGACCTCGTCTACTATGAGGGCTCGTCAAACTGATTATCTTTACCTGCAGGCATAAATGCAGTGTCCCCAACAAAAGGACATTAGTACAAATAATGTACTGAGTATGTAAGGCATGTAAATAAATATATAAAGAGCATGAGAGAAACATGGAGTAAATGACTTAACCTGTAAGTCTGAATAACTCTATACATCATGAAATACTTATAGTGTCAAGCATATGTGTATGAATGTCATGTCGTGCATAGGTACATGTTTGATAACATCATCAGGCCTCTGAGGGCATCCCATCATATCATCTCGGCCACTATGGGCAAAATCATCAACGTATACCAGCTGATCAGGTGGTAGTGCGTATATAATGTCGTAACCTTTCTCATATCCTATATACATATATATATATACGTATATAATTCCGTTTGAGTCATGGGTCAATGTACATGTATAAATGAATGCAATGCATGAGAATTACATCAATGAAATCTCTCGGCATGTCATAAGATCATTATGCCTCTAATTAATATCATGAAATAAACTATACCAACTTATGTATTTTTGAGACCCTTGAACTGATGATAGAATAATATGACATATGAGGAATCAAGAACATAAGCATCTCTAGTATTTCTATGAATAGAGTCATTTATAAAAATTTTGCATTTGTTCGTTTCGTTTCTGTCGTATAGGTCATGCCAAATAAAAAAAAGGATAGCCTGGAGTAGGGAAAGTCCGTATGTTTTAAGAAAGTATATCTGGAAGTTATCTATTGGATGATAATCCGGTAAAGTTGGCTTCTGTGGGACAAGGTGATATGAGGCTATTCTATAAAGTTGGCTTACCTCACTTACAAAGAAGTTGTTGGAGCTGGGCTCCGAACTATGAGAGTTTGCTTTTTATCTTTCTCAAAGCGGTCTGATCAAATAGGTTGGACAAGGTGATAAGTTCAACGTTTTTGTTCTCTTTTGCCATCACTTTGGGGACATTGGATGTAGCTGATGGTAGGTCCAGATTATGGCAGTTGCAATAGATTGAAAAACACAACACTTGAATTTATACTTTAGAAATTCATATCTTGTTCTGCTAGGTATTTGATCCTCATATGAGTTGTACGTCCATCTTTAAATTCCAAGTTGATCATCATATGAGTTGTACGTCTATCTTTAAATTCCAAGTATTCAAATGAGAAGTTATACGACCACAATACTCTTTAATTCTTCAACAAGAAATCAAGGATTAATGAGAGGATGAGCAAATTTACGTACAACTACATGCATGAGAGGAAACGAGCACTGGATAATTGGTACCATATCTCAAGAGGAAGGTATGATGGACAAAGGCCGCAGACCTCTAACTGTTTTTGCCACATCTTCCTCTAACAAGTCTTAAGTAAAGCTGGTTAAAACAAAAGCAGGAAAATCTAGAAAGAGAATCAAGTGATAAAGGTTCTCCATCACTTTTATATGGATATTGTAGTTAAATTATTCAGAGTTAAAAAAGGTATATGGAGCAACCCCCATTTGCTGGTTCAGGTGACTAAATAGAGATGTGAATTTTCCATTTGATAGTAGGTAACGTCAAAAAAATTCTAACTGTAAAACTTGTTTCAGTTGTCATTTTGTAAATAGGAGTCCTTCTATACCCTGTTTGAAAGGATTTAATATACTAAAATTTATATTATAGGATCAGATTAAAAATTGAGTGGGGATGTCCACTCATAGCTTGGCTTAAGGAGGTTAGGCACAACCTTTTGTGGACTAAAACATACAGTTTCTTCCAAGAGGCTACTGAGGCGTTTCCGTCTTAGCAAGCCACCTTTCAAAGTGATTCAATAGTCACTTTATTATATCACATATCATTACCACGTTGAACTCTTTCAAAATATATTAATTAATTAATCTTTCACTAAAATTAATAATCATCCAATTATCCACATAATTAAAAATTATCTCAAATTACTTATCATACTACTTACTTTTAACACACTTTATACATCTTTCTATTATGATCATATGGTATCATATAAAATAAATACATACATTATTATTTTTATTAAAATATCCATGTAAAAATACATATTTTCTCAACTTAAAATTTTTCTAATCTCATATAAAGAGTAAAAATTTTCGTACGCTTAATTCTTAAAATGGTAAAAATATAACCTTCTTTTCTTGTGAGAAAATAATTTCTATCTTTACAATAAAGAAAATCTTCTTTATAAACTTTCTCATATTATCTGTATAATTTAAAACATATTCGAAAGTAATAATATTAATAATTATATGAAATCATATTTTTCAAATGTTTTTTTTTTTACAAAAATTGTTCTACTCAAAATACCATATCAAATGTATATAACGACATCAATATTATTAATCTTACAGGGCTTACAATAACAATGTCTTAAATCCTCTATAATCTCCTAATAGACATAATCCCTTTCGTATTCATGTGGATTTACTACGACACATCTTAATGCTAAGGTACGGGATGTAACAGTTTAGGTACAACTATATATATTTACTGATATTTGTTCTACTCTTTGCGCAAGTGATCCTTCAACTTTTTTACTCTTGCTTTCTATAGTCCCTTTTGTTGTTTGTCTCACCGCTGTTGTATTGTTACGTGAAATTGCACCTTCGTCCACAATAGCTGAAGAGAAAGAAGTTAAATATTTTGGTGTTATTAATGTTATTGTTGTTTTTATAGAGGTTTATTTTTTAACCTTTGATATTCCAGGGCCTCATGGTATTATGTTTTCACAAATATTTGTTGTTGTACTTCTAATACTATTAGCATCGCCTATGTTCATTCCTTTTTATATAATGATCAAGAATTTTATCCATTCAAATTCGGAGAATTTGGATTTTGAAAGCAACAATGTTGCAACTAAGCCTTTACAGGACCAAAAAATTGTGGAGAAAAAGGATGTGAAAAAGGAGGAATTGATAAATGGAAAAGGGGAGAAGAGAGTGCTTGTGATAAGAGAAGACCATACAATATTTTAGGCAATGAAGACTATGGATTTTTGGATATTGTTTGTGTCGTTCCTTTTGCGGAGTTGGGACTGATTTAGCAGTGATGAAAATTTTGGGACAAGTGGGGTTGGCGCTGGTGTTTGACCAAAAAGTATGAAACCTTTTGCTAAACTAATTAAAATAAAAAGGTAAACGATAAATTCTAGTTAAATATAATAAGTTCTAGATCTAACATGTTCTTGTATATTAACGTTGAATGACGCTTGAACCAGCTTAATACAAACGGTATTAAATGATGCTATCTAGAATGAACGGTGGAACAATGATGAGCAATAAATATATTAAATGGCAATAAGTGTAAATAGAGAGAATGATTCACCAAAATATTAAATGAGGTGGATGATTCTTCCCTCTGACAACAATGTAAGACAAATGGATATGGGAATATACGAGGCTTTTATCGGATCTAGCGCGAGAAAAGGCAGAACAAACAACAAATCGAATCACTGTGGAAAGATAATATTTTGTATTATCTCTCAAGACTCAACCTTTCATAAGTGTTCTTATCAGAATGAATGTTACATGCCTTTTGCCCTCTTTCTTTTACTATTTATAGGGGATACTCCCAAAAAATCCTAAAAAGTACAACAGAGAGAATATTTAATAGAATATTTCCTTTGAAATCTCCAAAGCTATACTAGCCATTATTCCCTTTTACGCTACTTGAACTCCCTTAATGGCTTGTTTGGCGGCTCCATATTGTTAAGCCCTGGTCGACCTCGAGCTAGTCGCCCATGATTAGCCGCAGTTCTCACACTTGATCACCTCTTCATGCCGAATTTTCTTAGCCGAATTTTGACCCATACAGTTAATCCCTCCGCTTATCGAGGTCGTCTTTTGGTCGACCTCAATGAGCGGACTTCATCTATAGCAACTCTGGAAAAACTCGGACGTGGAGGTCGAGTAGTGGTGATCGTTGTAGAGATGATGGCGTGTCTCTCCGAGAGCCGCGGTTCAGGATGACATCACAGTTGCATGCTTCATCATTACGCATCTTCCCGATGTGTTGCATCGTTTCTTGAGCCTCTGTCATTTTGATTCTACTGTCGTTTGGTTGTTGATTGCACCAATTTGAGCGCCATGTTTTTGTATAAATAAGGAGGGAGCGACCTTTTGGAGAAATATTTTTACCCCTGATTCTTCAACCTTACCCATTGTCTCTTCTCCTTCTTCTTGTGTTCATATTTCCTGCTATTTCCGTCATCACCATCTCTTCTACACTTTCGGCTCCGCCATATACACACTAGCAAAAGATGACTAGCGTAACTCCTAACCCTGATATGGTCTCAGACCCAACTCCGCTATCAGTGGCTATGCCTTATGGTGGAGGGGAGGCCATTGCTATGGAGGATGAAAGCTTACCCATTGTGGAAGAGATCATTCCTCGTAACCCAAGCTCCAGGTCGTATTTCTCTAATAAACCTGCGCATGACCCCAAGCCGTGAAGTCCGAGATGGAGGCAAAACATATAGCCGCACTCAGAGCCAAATACAACATCCCTGCTCACGTTAACCTGGTTCCAGCTGGGAACGACGTGGTCCAGGTTCACCGGCCCGAGTATTTCGCGTTTTATGCCTACCCATTCTAAGTGGGTTACTCTCTCCCTCTTCCTCCGTTGGCGGAGGAATTCTGCCGTTACTATGGCGTCTGCCAGCCCAACTCTCCCCCTATACAAGCTTTTACTCATGCTGACAAAGTTTGCGGAGCTGGCCGGCTGTGACCTCTCTATTCGCCATTTGTTACATCTTTTCACGCCAAGCTTCCACAGGGGCACGATGATACATCTTCGCCATCATGGGACCAAGGGGCTAGTGGCAGGATTGGACGATAAGGCGAATTGTCAGTTTTTGTTCAACTTCTTTTTTTTCAAAATCGAGCACGTGGTGGCGAGCCCCATTGGATTTCCCAAACGGTGGAACTTTTCCCGTAACTGGTCTCGTTAATTGAAGTACGTTCTTTCCCATTTTTCCCTGTTTTTTGGTTTAATCGTTTTCTTTTCCTTTCGTGTAGCCGATAAACATCCCCCTTCGTTGGTCGCCAATATCTGTGACTAGGTGGCCCAAGTCCTGCCCCACATAGTAGGGATCCGTGACTGGGTGTCTTTCAACAAGAAATTCGGACCCAAGCCCTCGACCAGTAAGTCGGGTTCCGTTCTTTAAATACCTCGACCTCATTACAGTCCCCTTTTTTTCTTTTACTTACAGTTTTCCCTTTGGTGTTAGGTCAGAGAGCTTTGAAAAGGGGAAGGCTCCTGTTCCCACATTTCGCCAAGCGGTTGCCTCGGCCAGGTTGCAGTTCGTGTTAACTTAGTCTGTGCGGAATACTTCCTCTCAGACTCCGACTTTAAGTGGACCGGGCCGTCAGGTGGTTGCTCCATCAACAGAGACTCCGACCTCCCCGGTATTGCATCTAGTAGAAGAGTCTTCGCCGGGTAAGGAGGAAGTGGCTCCACTGAAAAGGCGGAGAGTGGAGATTAGCGGTGTGGTTATGGTTGTGGCCGCACCTGAGAGTGTTACCGTTTTGGGCGTGGAGTCTGCACGCCCTTCAGTTGCGGAGATTTTTCCCCCGCCAGAGGTCGCCGTAGAAGGAAGGCAGTCAAAGGTGGATGAGGTTGCTATAGGAGAGGGGCGGTCAGAGGCGATGGAAGTCGCATCTTCATCCGCCGAAGGGAAAGGTAAGACATTGGTCGTGGACTATGATGGGTCCAACTCTGACATAGACTCCGAGGAGGTGAGGACGTTCGACAAAGGGTTCACTCGGGTAGAAGTGAGAAGGGAGGGATTTACCCAAAACATCGTCATCCACTTGGATTATAATTTGCTAACCAACTCGGAGAGCGTGGTCCCAACTTTGGTTCCCCTCTACACAGGCGCTGAGAATAGGACTTTGTAGACACTGAAGGACATCGGCCTGTCGTTAGGCATCTCTGGGATGGCCCTGCGAGTAAGTTTCTTGTCTTTTTAATATTTTCGTATCTTTTCCTTTTTCTTTACCTTGCTCGTCTTCGTTGAATGTTTTCTACCTACTTATCAGACTTTCATTCTGGAGATCGAGTGCGCCTATCGATAAGAGAAGAGGAAGGCCCTCTATAAAAGAATGGAGTATAAGTATAGGGTGTACCAAGCATCGTGCACTGAGAAGCATACTCGACGAGGATGGTCAGTTGCAGTCTCTCCAGGATGAGCTGAAGCAGAAAGATGATTAGCTGAAGCAGAAGGACGATGAGCTTATGAGATCCATCGGCAAGTGTAGCAATCTTATAGGAATGTTGAGAGCTAAAGAGGACGAACTTGAGGTGAGCAAGGGGGTTATGGCCGAGTGCGTCGACCTTCAGGCTCAGGTGGCATCCTTGCGGGCCGAGCTCGAGCAGAGTGAAGCTAGAGCCAACGGCTTGAGTGAAGAGTTGGCTATAAAAGCGGTGAAGTTGGATAGAGACGAGAAATCTAGGACGGCGACTGTAGAAGAGGCAGCGGCATTAGCGGGTTCTATCTATGTCCTCAAATCTGAGCGGGCAAATGAAGTGGAGATGTATACGCTTAAGGATGCGAGACTCGAAGAACGGATTGGTGGCTTAGAGATAGAGGTTTTGGACCTGAACGAGCAGATTTTCATCCTCAAGACCGAGAAGGCGCAGCTATTGGCTCAACCATCTTCCTCTCATGCTTCCACTTATCCCAATGTTCCACGGGTTTGTACGAGAAGTGGGTTCATGTTGAGGCTCATCTAAATATATTTAGGGGTTTGATGATGGTCGGTAAAGCTTCTGAGGCAGAATTTGAGGATGCTCGTGTTAAGGCACGTGCAGCTTGGGACGCTTGTGTCTATAATCCCGGTACGCCCAGGGAAGGTGACGATGAGGATGATTTAGACGGGTTCGAGCCAGGTGCTTGGTATGATGATGAATACTCCAATGGCGATGGTACTGGTGATGATGGTGATGAGGGTGATGCTGCTGAGTAGTGTACTTTCTTTGTACTTTTTTTGTTCTTTTTTCCTTCTTTTTTTGCGGGCATCTGTTTGGCCCTTGTAAGATATCTTTTGGAATGATGATACTTTTGTTGTCCGTTTCTGAGCTTCTTATTTTTCCTTCGAATGTTTTACTCAATTGACTGCTTTGATTGCAATTCAGTTTGGTTGACTGTAAGCTGAGCTCGTGCGAGATTGAATCGTTCCATAATTAGTTCGAGCTAAGTTTTATACAAGTGTCTTATTTAATTTGAGCAGGGTCGAATATGAGTCAATTCGAATGAGGTTGAATGTAAGTCGATTTGAATGAGGTCGAATGTAGACTTTTAAATTAATTCGAATGAGGTCGAATGTAAGTCGATTTGAGTGAGGTCGAATGTAAGTTGATTCGAACGAGGCCGAATGTCGACTTTTAAATTAATTCGAACGAGTTCGAATGTAAGTCGATTGGAGAGAGGTCGAATGTCGACTTTTAAATTAATTTGAACGAGGTCGAATGCAAGTTGATTCGAGAAAGATAGAATGTTGAATTTAAAATTGATTCGAATGAGGTCAAATGTTGTTTCCTGGATTGGCATAATGTGTAAACTTGGTGGAGACATGTGAACATCATATGTTTGCATATTTCGCTTTGTTTATACGTTCATTGGAGAAGTTTACATGTTTTTGCTCTATTGGTACATACATTGGAGAAGTCTCAGTCTATCTAGTCCCTTCATTGGTCGACCTGGAGAAGTAGTTGAGAGGCCGAGAAATGAACCTATACTTAACTTCAAGATTCCCTATTCTTCGCCTCGTTAAAAAACCTCCTCGAGAAAACCCAATTGGGACAAAACTCGGGTGAGGGAAAAAGAGTACGACTTGGAGGACGTCTTATCCTTAGAAGTTGAAGTATTTGAGGTGGGTGACGTTCAGTTTGTGTGTTGCTATTTCCTTCGGTATGCCCGGCATATCTGCATGGGAAAAGGAAAACAAGTCTGCATTGTGTGAGGCCCCTCAAAAGAATTCCCTATAAGTCGGAGACCACAAGCACACTCGCAAGTCGCTTAAGTGTCGTCTTGCCTTCCACGAAGGGATAAGGATTGTAAAAATTATATCATCATGATAATACGTTTAGTAGTTGTATTGGATACTGTTAAGGTCCTAACGAGATCCCTAGGACTAAGCCATGTTGGGAACTATGCAATGGGCTAAAGTTTCAGGAAATATTCACACAAGGTCCGACTTCAAACGCATGCTTCTGCCAAAATATAAAGACTTAATAGGTTATCTAAATATAAAACTAAAGCCCTTTGAGGCTAGTTACCAACGCATCAAACCATTCCTCATTTGGATATGCAAACAAAACGTTATGGCCATTTTAACAAACCTATGTCATATGCGCGCCCAGGTGCGCGGCCGCGCATATTTGGGAGTTTCTGCCTTGTGTGCGCGGCCACTTGCCCAGGTGCGCGGCCGCACACATAGGAGACATATAAATACCCCCAAGGTCGGGTAGGGAGAGTGTCTAAGTCATTTCTTTGAGCTGGACCTTGCTCTATCGAGGGAATTCGTCCCATACTTCCCTCCCATGAACCAAGGTAATGTTTTTGGAGTATTTTTGAGTTGATTATTACTCCTAAACACTTAAATTAACAAGTATTAATCTTGAATATCCATAGATTTCCATTCAAATCCCCAAATTGGTCAAGAACACTACAAGTGGGGATTCTCTAGAGTCTTACTACAAGAGGTATGTTTACCATCTCTAACTACTCTATGATGATTATTTATGTATGAAATATATGTTAGGACTTAACGGGTGGTGATTAGAAGCCATAAGTACATAACCTAGGTTGTGTGGGTGTTGTAGAGATTGTGAAATGGGTTAATTAAGGAGATTGATGGTTTGGGTGTGAATTGTTGGGCATGCATGTGCTAATGGAAGTTGTGGATGGCCTAGAGACGATGGTAAGGTGACTCATTGGTATGGAAGGTGGTTGTTAGGTGAAAAAATTCCATTGAAGGAGGTTGTAGATAGATATGCACATTAGATGTTTGATAAAAAGTTTAAATGACTTAAAGTATAGAAATCTTACTAATATAGTTACAAATGTGTTGCATTGTCGTAGATTGAAGTCGTATAGTGTGGTGGACGTCGTAGTATTATTAAGGGACGAATTTCAGGTATGTATGGATAAACCCCCTCTTCTTAGAAATTGAACCCCTTTGGTGTCCATGCAATTGGTGTAAGTTTCAAAATTGATTGATGTAGAAATTGCTATTCCAAATGTGTTTGTGTTACCAGAATATATGTGCAATATGTATTTCAATGTTCCCATTATGCTATCTTGTCATTTGAGGATGTGTTACAGATATGGAATATGTACTAAAATTCCTAGACTTCCAGTTGAGTTTGAATAAAGGTTGCTATGCTAAAGTATGTGAAGGCCTCTACTTACTTATGATCTGTAATTTCTCTTGTTTGTACTCAATATCTTGAATTGAAAGGCTTGTTTGTTGAAAATGATAATAATGTGAAATGTGAGAAAGAACTTGCATTATGAAATACGGCCAAGAGCATAGGTACGATATAAAGATTGTGGCCACTAGTGTTGATAAATTTTTATATGTGAAATAAGTATGAAATGAGAGGACCGATGGAAAATGGTAATGTTTTGGCTGAGACGGCCTAACTGATCGGGCCATGATCGAATGCCATGCCGCACATATGGTGGTACTGTGCTGGAAACTGAAATTGGAAATTGAAATTGGAATTATGATTGTCGTGAATGTCTCCAATGGGAAGACCTAGCCGATCGGGTCGTGATCAGACTCCGTATAAAAGTATGGTGGTATTGTGAATGATGAGGTATTTATACTAATGATGTCCCAATTTAAAGCTATGAAAATTACTTGAAAGCTTATGTGATCCTTAATTTGATGTTGTAGTGTTGTTTAAGGTTTTCATTGATTCCATGATTATTTCTTCTTGTATGATTGTTCTTTCTAATGAGATGGTGTTTAGTTATACATACTAGTACTATTCGACAATACTAACGTCCCTTTTACTGGGGGTGCTACATCTTCAAATGGATGTAGGTGGTTCCATAGCAGACAATGTTGATCGCAGCTAGTGGTGCATCATCATCATCTTCCCAGCAGACTTGGTGAGCCCCATTCTTCCTGGGGTCATGTAGTACATCTTTTGTTATATGTTTGCCACGTTTTGAGGTATAGTCAGGGCCTTATTGCCGGCGTTGTTATGACTCTCTTTTGTATCTTTAAAGGCTCCGCAGACACTATGTGGGTTGTATATGGATATTGAAATGGTCAGTGGATTATTTTGTGTTTTGGACCCTTATTCCTTCAAATTGTAGAGTGTATGTAATTTTGAAAAACTTACCAATGATGTAACAATTAAATCGATTTGGAAATGTTTACAAAATCTTCCTGTTGTATAATTAATAATAACCTATTTTCTTGATCATAATGAGTTGCGTAGAAAATGTCTAATAGGTTTGCTCAGTCGGGTTCACTCGGTTAAGCGCCGATCGCGCCTCCCGAGGTTGGGGTGTGACAAACCTGGTATCATAGCCTAAGGTTTTAAAGTGTCCTAGGATGTCTCGGAGCCGTGTCTAGTAGAGTCCTTCTTATCGCTGTGTTCTCGACCACATCTATAAGTTGGAGGCTACATGGACATTTAGGAATGTTACCCTTCTTCAACACTCCAGATCGTGCGATAAATCTTGACTATAAGATTGTCTTCTAACTCGTGCGTTGAGATTCAAGGAAAGTTTAAACGCTCTTTCGTCTATTCTAAGTAATGTTGTCATATGACATGACCAATGGGAAAAGTCCTGAATATTAAGGAGATGGCACATGTATCTTGTTGAAAGAATGGTATGGACATATAGGATAAGTATATAGTACCATGAGCATAATTTATTCGAGAAAAGTGTTAAAAATGATTACCCACCTCCAAAGAGACATTGATTTGATAAGTGAGATGTAAGCTTGAATAGCACATTTGGGTAGTGTGGGAAGCATGTAAATGATCCTAACGTGTGACAGAAAATTAGTTATATAAGCACATGATATATGGGACGTATGACCAGGAGATCAATGATGAGAGTGCAAATCTCTCCCAGGAGACAAGAAGTTATGAAAGGAGAGTCAATTGAACCCACGATGAGAAGACCCTTCTACCATGAACTTTATAAGAATCCAGAAATGTATGAAGTTGTATTATACTCCTAAAGGATATTGACATGAGGAATTAGAATCCCAAGCCCGTGTGGCTGAATAAGAGCAGAGAACTTATGAGGTTAATACCATGGTGACTTAAATCTGCCTAATAGTCGAACATATATATGAGGAATAGAGACATGATACATATGTCCCTGAAGTTGCTAAATTCAAGACTTGTGTCGAAATATGGGACATTCGCCCCAAGTGGGGGAGGAAGGGCCATAGTGAGGCCATTTAAATACAATGAAATAAGAGTAAGACCATGTAGCTATGATGTTTGAATATTTTGTTGAAGACGTGTGTAGTCTAGAAAAGTTATAATGGGTAACGTGATTCCCTGAAAGGATATGCTAATGATAGACCACTAGTACCCCAAGAAGGTGGAAGTTTAAGGAAGGTAAATTATTCATACATGGCAATGTGAGTGACAGGGTCAACGATCCTAGGAACTAAGAGTAACGTTTGTAAAGGGATTTTATACTTTTTAGAGGAGCAGGGACAATGGAACCCAAGGAAGTACTATAGGTCAAATGTGAAAGGTTGCGAGTTTTTAGAAAGGGTTAATCATGGATTTGCGATTTAACCAAAGTTCCAAGGTGTTAAGAAAAGGGGAACGAGTGGGAGAAATAAATGTGATGCTATAATAACCCAAGAGGGTATTTGGAATTGATGGAGAGCCTCTTAAGAATCTTACAAGCAAGGAAGTGTTAACTGATACGCGGATGAACACACTTTCCCACGAATATCCCAACAAGTGTTGAGAGGTGAGCGGGATGAATTCCCAACTAAGGGAAAAGACCACGTAAAATATGGAAGAGTGAATAGCTATTCACCAACTAGGAAGAATGAGGCGAGAAGAAATGGGAAGAAAATTCAGAAATTAAGATGGTCATGGTTATCATAAAATAGTTCGTATCAAAATGGTGGACACTCTTAGAGAACAAGTGTTAGTAGAAGGTTTAAAGGACTTACCATAAAGAAACCGACTTGGGTGACACTGAGTATCAACTAAAAGATCTAGAGGGAGTTCATGTCTACATATTACAATGGGAAGTGAGACTACTGGTGGTGAAGTTGTGGTATGATAAACTCAGCAAACCAGGCATAATGATACTACGAGTTCATGGGAAGCAGGCAAGAGTGTGGAAAAATAAGGTTATCAACTCCGCACTATGAGAAAAATGCAATGGAAATGGATATTCTAGTTACAAAGAAGAGATGGTACCAACATATTTTCCAGGCCAGAGGGCGATCAAAAAGGGAAAGGCAACACTGTCTACTCGAAGGGTAAAAGAAAGGTTGAAAACAGATTGAGAGAGGGTGAACACTTGTTATAGACTAGACATGTTTAACATGGTATCTCTTAAGCCGCAATATCAGGGAACTCTATTGGTAGATACAATACGGGGAATGAGGTGAGTTACTCATCGAGGATAGAATCAGGTGGACTAGGTTTTACACGTAAGAGTAAAACCAAAAGTCGTTGTTGAAGAATTGAGGAGGATCTCAAGTTTCAGAAAATGCCCTGTTCGGGCCAGTGAGGGTGTTGAAATGTGTTTTGGGAGGTGTTTAACAGTAAAGAGGGATCGTGAGAATGTTCACAAGGGAAGTAGAGCGGTTTCTTGAAGTCTATAAGGCACATAAGGGGGGATGAGGTTGGCTAAGAAAAGTCTGAGCACAATGATACCTTACATTTAATGCAATGTCATGCATGTTGATGTTATCACGGTGTGTGTTCAAGCTAGAAGATGTTATTCATTTGAAACAGAAGGTCCTATGATAAAAAGCATTCGGTAATGTTTTTTTTGAGAATTTGGAAAGTTGCAAGTATTCACAGAAGATTTTAACCATATCAGGGAAATTATTGCACAACTCAATTCCTAGGAGGTCTTATGTAAGAGAAAGGTGATAAATATGTTCCACTAATGTTGCAACGTGGTAAGGTGATAGTTTATTCCTCTAGGCAACTCAAGAATCATGGGGAAAAAAACTATGCAACACATGACTTAGAGCTTGCGGTGGTGGTTTTTGCATTAAATATTTTGCATAATTATTTGTATGGAGTCCATGTGGATATATTCACGGACCATAAGAGCCTTCAATACATTTTCAAAATAGAAGGAATTGAAATTGAGGTAGAGAAGATAGCTGGAGTTACTCAAGGATTACGACATCGATATTCTATATCACCCGGGAAAAGCCAATGTCGTGGCGGATGCTCCTAACTGAAAATCTATGGGTAGTTTGGCTCACTTGGAGGCACATCAAAGGGCATTGACCAAGGAGGTTTGTCGGTTGTCTATTTTGGGAGTTCGTCTTGCTCTAATGAATGAGGAGTAATTATGCAGAATAGAGTTGAATCATCGCTTGTGGCGGAAGTCAAGGAGAAACAATACAATGATCCATTGTTGGTACAGCTGAAGGAGGGGATTCATAAACACAAGACCACAACTTTTTCTCTTGGCATGGATGATGGTACACTACGGTACCAAGGGAAACTATGTGTTCCGGATATTGATGGTCTTCGGGAAAGAATCATGGCTGAAGCTCACACTTCTAGGTATTTCGTGCACCCAGGTTCTACAAAAATGTATCATGATCTCAAGTAAGTCTATTGGTGGAATGACATGAAAAGGAATGTGGCAGACTTTGTGGCAAGGTGTACGAATTGTCAGCAAGTGAAGGCCGAACATCAACGTCCTGGTGGGTTAGCACAAAGCATAGAAATTCCAATGTGGAAATGGGAAATAATCAATATGGATTTTGTGGTAGAGTTACCGCGCACTCCGCGCAAGTTTGACTCAATTTGGGCTATTGTGGACCGACTAACAAAATCAGCACACTTTTTGCTAGTTAAATCTACCGACACAACGGAACAATATGCTCAGCTGTATATCAAGGAAATAGTCAGGCTTCATGGCACTCCATTTTCCATCATTTCCGATCGAGGGGCTCAGTTCACAGCTAATTTTAGGAAGAAATTTCAGCAAGGTTTGGGTACTCAGGTAAATCTTAGCACAACCTTCCATCCACAGACCTACGGGCAAGCAGAGCGGACTATTCACGCTCGAGGACATGTTATGTGCTTGTGTTCTTAATTGCAAAGGTAGCTGGGATAATTATTTGCTACTCATAGAGTTTTCTTATAACAACAGCTACCATGCTAGTATTTAGATGGTACCATTTGAGGCATTATATGGTAGGAGATGTAGATCTCCTATTGGGTGGTTCGAAGTTGTGGAAGCTGAATTGATAAGACCAGACCTCGTGCATCAAGATATAGAGAAGGTTAAGATTATTAAGGAGCGGTTGAAAACTGCTCAAAGTCGTCAAAAGTCCTATTGGGATGTTCGTCGAAGATATTTGGAATTCAAGGAAGATGATTGGGTATTCTTGAAGGTTTCCCCCATGAAGAAAATCATATGTTTTGGAAAGAAAAGGAAGTTGTTAAGTCCGAGGTATGTCGGTTCATTCAGAATCATTCAAAGGATTGGTCAGGTGGCGTACAAGCTTGAGCTACCACCTGAGATGTCATTAGTGCACCCAGTATTCCATGTGTCCATGTTGAAGAAGGTAGTTGGAGATCCGTCAGCTATTGTGCCGGTTGAGATTATTGAGGTTAATGAAGAATTTTCATATGAAGAAATTCTAGTTTCCATTCTTGATAGGCAAGTCCGAAAGTTAAGAAATAAAGAAATTGCCTCCGTGAAAGTGTTATGGCAAAACCAGCAGATTGAAGAGGCCACTTGGGAGGCCGAGGAAGAAATGAAGAAGAAGTACCCTCACCTGTTTGGATATCTATGTAATTAAGTATTTGTGTCCTATGAAGATGTTGAAAGTTTACCTTCTATGAATTTTGTATCACCTGGATAGTTGATGTTAATAGTGCTCCTTTTCTAGTAATGTATTGCTTATGAGGTCGGTTGGTATTATTTCATATTATGTTGAATCTTTGGATTATGTATATGTTGTTAGGATTGTTTTCTAGGATTCTCTGACAGGTTGACAGGCCTTGTTACAAAAGAAACTCTAGCGAATTTTTTGCAGATTTTAGGGAGTTAGTCTGATTTGGGACTGCTGGTGTGTGGTATGGCAGTTGAGTCGTATCGGATGTTAATAGTGAATTTTGACCCTAATTCGAGGATGAACGATCTTAAGTGGGGGAGGATGTAAGGCCCGTCAAAAAAATTCCCTATTAGTCCGAGACCACAAGCACACTCACAAATTACTTAGGTGTCGTCTTGCCTTCCACGAGGGGTTAAGGACTGTAAAAACTTAGATGAGCATGATAATACGTCTAGGAGTTGTATTGGATACTGTTGAGGGCGTAAGGAGATCCCTAGGACTAAGCCATGTTGGGAACTACGCAATGGGGTAAAGTTTCAAGGAAAATTCTCATAAGGTCCGACTTTAAACGCATGTTTCTGCCAAAATATAAAGACTTAAGAGGTGATCTACGTATCAAATTAAATCCCTTCGAGTCTAGTTTCCAACGCACCAAACTGTTCCTCATTTGGATATGTATACAAATATTTATGGCCATTTTACCGGAACTATGTCATATGTACGGCCAGGTGCGGGGCCGCGCATATTTGGGAGTTTCTTCCTTGTGTGTGCGGCCAGGTGCGTGTACACGCACGTAGGAGACATATAAATACCCCAAGGCCGGGTAGGGAGAGTGTCTAAGTCATTTCTTTGAGCTGGGCCTTGCTCTATCGAGGGAATTCGTCCCATACTTCCCTCCCATGAACCAAGGTAATGTTTTTGGAGTATTTTTGAGTTGATTATTACTCCTAAACACTTAAATTAACAAGTATTAATCTTGAATATCCATAGATTTCCATTCAAATCCCCAAATTGGTCAAGAACACTACAAGTGGGGATTCTCTAGAGTCTTACTACAAGAGGTATGTTTACCATCTCTAACTACTCTATGATGATTATTTATGTATGAAATATATGTTAGGACTTAACGGGTGGTGATTAGAAGCCATAAGTACATAACCTAGGTTGTGTGGGTGTTGTAGAGATTGTGAAATGGGTTAATTAAGGAGATTGATGGTTTGGGTGTGAATTGTTGGGCATGCATGTGCTAATGGAAGTTGTGGATGGCCTAGAGACGATGGTAAGGTGAATCATTGGTATGGAAGGTGGTTGTTAGGTGAAGAAATTCCATTGAAGGAGGTTGTAGAGAGATATGCACATTAGATGTTTGATAAAAAGTCTAAAAGACTTAAAGTATAGAAATCTTACTAATATAGTTACAAATGTGTTGCATTATTGTATATTGAAGTTGTTTAGATGGTGGACACCATAATATTATTAAGGGACGAATTTCAGGTATGTATGGCTAAAACCCCCTCATCTTAGAAATTGTACCCCCTTGGAACCCATGCAATTGTGAAATTTCCAAAACTGATTGATGTAAAAATAGCTATTCCAAATGTACTTGTGTTGCAAGAATATATGTGCAATATGTATTTCAATATTCCTATTATGATATCTTGTCATTTGACGATGTGTTAAAGATATGGAATATGTGCTAAAATGCCTAGACTTCCAGTCGAGTTTGAATAAAGGTTGTTATGCTAAAGTATGTGAATCTACTTACCTATGATCTGTAATTGCTCTCGTGTGTACTCAATATCTTGAATTGAAAGGCTTGTTTGTTGAAAATGATAATAATGTGAAATGTGGGAAAGAACTTGCATTATGAAATACGGCCAAGAGCATAGGTATGATATAATGATTGTGGCCACAAGTGCCGATGAATTGATATATGTGAAAGAAGTATGAAATGAGAGGATCGATGGAAAATGGTAATGTCTTGGCTGAGACGGCCTAGTCGATCGGGCCGTTATCGGACGCCATGTCGCACACATGGTGGTACTGTTCTGGAAACTGAAATTGGAAATTGAAACTGGAATTGTGGTTGTGGTGAATGTCTCCAATGCGACGACCTAGACGATCGGGTCGTGATCGAACTCCGTATAAAAGTACGGTGGTATTGTGAATGATGAGGTATTGATACTAATGATGTCCCAATTTAAAGCTACAAAAATTACTTAAAAGCTTATGTGATCCTTAATTTGATGTTGTAGTGTTGTTTAAGGTTTCCATTGATTCCATGATTATTTCTTCTTGTATGATTGTTATTTCTAATGAGATGGTGTTTATTTATACATACTAGTAATATTCGACAGTACTAACATCCCTTTTGCCGGGGGCGCTACATCTTCAAATGGATGTAGGTGGTTCCATAGCAGATAGTGTTAATCGCAGCTAGTGGTGCATCATCATCATCATCTTCCCAGCAGACTTGGTGAGCCCTATTTCTAGGGTCATATAGTACATCTTTTGTTATATATTTTCCACGATTTTGAGGTATAGCCCCGGCCTTGTTGCCGGCGTTGTTATGACTCTCTTTTGTATCTTTTTTAGAGACTCCGTGGACACTATGTGGGGTGTATATGGGTTTTGGATGGGTCAGTGGATTATGTTGTATTTTGGACCCTTTTTCATTCAAATTGAAAAAGTGTATGTAATTTTGAAAAACTTACCAATGATGTAACAATTGAATCGATTTGGAATTGTTTACAAAATCTTCCTGTTGTATAATTAATAATAACCTGTTTTCTTGATTATAATGAGTTGGGTAGAAAATGTCTAATAGGTTTGCTTAGTCGGGTTCACTCGGTTGTTTGTTAGTCGTGCCTCCCGAGGTTAGGGCGTGACATATTGTTAGGTTAAAATTGATGGAATTTACCTGGTTCTTGAAGTTTGTGTCCGATATAAGCTTTTCTGCTATGGTCTCTTTTGTCGAGCTGAACAGGGTCGAGGTCTTCCACAGTTGATCATGTGGCTTCCACGACTTCAGGGTCCTTGATGACATCTTTCCCTTCGTCGTCGTCCGACCTCGGCCTTGCTAATTGCTATGCTTCTACTCCTTTGCCTTTCAACTGTTGAGTGTACATGAAGTCTTGGGCGATACGATAGCATTCTTGGGATGTGCGCTGCTCACCGTGAATGCTGAATACTCCCCACGGGGTGGGGAACTTAACGGCCTGATATAAGCTGGATGGGACGGCCCTCATGGAGTGTATCCAAGGTCGTCCTATGATGGCGTTGTACTTCGTGTCTTGTTCCATAATGGGGAACGTTGTTTCCAGGGTGATACCACCGGCCAGAACGTGTAGTGTGATTTCTCCAGAGTTCCACTCAACTGCATTGTTAAAACCTGTTAGTGTGATGGAGCGTGGCACTGTCTTATCTTTGAGCCTCATTTGTGTGAGAACTCGAGGGTGGATAATGCACGTGTCGCTTCCGTCATCTACCATAATACGTTTTACATCAGTATCTGCAATGCGCAAAGTAATCAGAAGAGTATCATAGTGAGGAAAGTTCAAAATGTGGGTATCCGACTCGTCGAAGATGATACTTTCTTCGAGGTCATCATATCGTTCATGGTTGATCGACCGCTTCAACTTGTGGGTGGTTGTGAACTTTATGTTGTTGATTGTTTCCTCGTCGCTTCCACGGATAATCATATGGATGGTGCGGGATGGGGAGGGCAGCTTTGGTGGGCCTTGATGTTGTTCTCGCCCTCGAGCGAAGTTCGCTCTTCCTCGGTCGCTTATCAGCTCACTCAAATGCCCTTGGTGGAGCATGTTCACCACCTCCTGCCTCAAGGCGATGTAGTCCTCGATCTTATGACCTCATTCCTGATGGAATTCACAGAGGGCATTCGACTTTCTGGTGTTTGGGTCGAACTTCATCTTTTGTGTCCATTTCACCTTTGGGCTGAGCTTCTCTAGGGCGTAGACTATCTCTGAAGGAGAAACACAAAAATTGTGAGAAGATAGTAGTGGAGGCATGCCTCTTTCATTTCGGAGAGTCCCTGTCTGCGGCCTGGACGGACCATCGTCATAGCGTGGGGGTGGTATGACGGCAGTTTTGATGTATGGATGGTGTCTTTCGCGGTTGATACACGGACCTACATGATCCCTTCTGTTATCGTTTCTGCGATCTTTTCTTGACTCCATCTGGACCAACGCCAACCGCTGGGTTGGTTCGTTGAGGTTGTCCTCGTCCGCTCTCACCTCGGCACAATAGGCGTTGTGTTTTTCTTCCCAAGTGGTGGGGGTACTTCATGAGCCTACTCAATAGTTTTTTGGTTGCCCTCGAACCGCTCATGTTCAGCCCCTTTTGGAAAGCAGCTATTGCCATTCCCTCCGATACATTGGGGATAGTCATTCTAACTCGGTTGAACCGGGCGAGGAAGTCTTTGATCCCTTCGCCTGGTGACTGTTTAATGGAGAATATATCATTCACCCTTACCTCTCCTAGCCCCGGCATAGGCGGTGACGAACTTGTCGGCCATCTCCTCAAATGTGTTTATGGACCGTGCTGACAGTTGTGAGTACCGCATCAATGCTCCCCCGGTTAGGGTTTCACCAAACCTTTTCAGCAATATGGATGGTACTTTCTCTTTAGCGAGGTCGTTGCCTTTCACTGCAGTGACGTAGTGGATGATGTTATCCTCAGAGTCCGTTGCGTCGTCATATATTTTCAAGTATGTCGGCATCTTGAATGCTTTAGGTATAGCATGTGGTGCGGCCTCGTCGCTATACGGTTGTTCTACAAACCGGCTGGCGTCCCATTTTGGTAGAAGCTTTGGGGCGCCTGGTATCTTATCTACCATTTTCTGGTGCTCCCTCATTTGGTCACGAAGTGCTTTGTTCTCGTTCTCCATTTTCCTTAGAATAGCAGTGGGGGTGTCGTTACCTGCATCATTAACAATGTGAGTGATACCTGTTAAAGGAGGAGGGACGTGCTGCTCATTGATTGTTGTTGTGATGTCGACTCGTGCATCCTCCCTGCTCACCCTTTGGTCAGGTTTGTCGAGTATACTTGTCAGCGTACTCGTTAGCCATGCTTCTAGTAGCTTTTTCACTGCTGGTGGTGTTTCTTACGTTGTGGACGTAGAGGAAACTTTTCCATGAGAGGCGGTAACGCTGCCATGAGTAAGGGGTGGACCACTTCGCCTAGGGGAAGCGATTGGTGTCCTGTTCTCTTCGTCTTCTCCATTAACCTCATTGATGGTGTTTAGGAGATTAGCAGTAAGGCCTGCCACTACCTTCACTATTTCTTCTCCATTCCCTGCCATGTTAGACTATGCAAGTAGGAAAAAGAAATTTTTATATTTTGCTGTTTTTTTCTTTAGATCTAGAAAAACTATGACTTTGACTAGAAAGTTCCCACAGACGGCGCAAAGTTGTTTGACCAAAAAGTATGAAACCTTTTCCTAAATTAATTAAAATAAAAAGGTGAGGAATAAATTCTAGTTAAATATAATAAGTTCAAGATCTAACATGTACTTGTATAATAACGATGAATGACTCTTGAACCAATTTAATATAAACAGTATTAAATGATGCTATCCAGAATGAACGGTGGGACAATGATGAGCAATAAATATATTAAATGGCAATAAGTGTAAATAGAGAGAATGATTCACCCAAATATTGAATGAGGTGGATGATTCTTACCTCTCACAACAATGTAAGACAAATGCATATGAGAATATACAAGGTTTTATCGGATCTGATGCGAGAAAAGGTAGAACAAACAACAAATCGAATCACTGTGGAAAGGTAATATTTTGTATTATCTCTCAAGAGTCAACCTTTCATAAGAGTTCTTATCAGAATGAAAGGTACATACCTTTTTCCCTCTTTCTTTTACTATTTATAGGGAATACTCCTAAAAACCCTAAAAAGGTACAGCAGAGAACATTCAATAGAATATTCCCTTTGAAAGTTCCAAAGCTATACTAGTTGTTATTCCCTTTTCCGCTACTCGACCTCGGCCTTAATGGCTTGCTTGGCGGCTCCATATTGTTAAGCCCTGGTGGACCTCGAGCTAGTCGCCCATGATTAGCCGCAGTTCTCACACTTGATCACCTCTTCATGCCGAATTTTCTTAGCCGAATTTTGACCCATACAGTTAATCCCTCCGCTTATCGAGGTCGTCTTTTGGTCGACCTCAATGAGCGGACTTCATCTATAGCAACTCTGGAAAAACTCGGACGTGGAGGTCGAGTAGTGGTGATCGTTGTAGAGATGATGGCGTGTCTCTCCGAGAGCCGCGGTTCAGGATGACATCACAGTTGCATGCTTCATCATTACGCATCTTCCCGATGTGTTGCATCGTTTCTTGAGCCTCTGTCATTTTGATTCTACTGTCGTTTGGTTGTTGATTGCACCAATTTGAGCGCCATGTTTTTGTATAAATAAGGAGGGAGCGACCTTTTGGAGAAATATTTTTACCCCTGATTCTTCAACCTTACCCATTGTCTCTTCTCCTTCTTCTTGTGTTCATATTTCCTGCTATTTCCGTCATCACCATCTCTTCTACACTTTCCGTCATGATTTCAAGTTTATGAGTTCGGGATTCTAATCGTTTTAAGTTAGAGGCTGATGCCTTTGCCGAGTCTTAAACTCCGACTCCTAAACTCAAAACTGGCCGGAAATGCCCATTTTGAGCTCGCTCAGGCGGATGTTCACGCTGATCTTTACTTTACAAATTGCCAGCTTCTATCTTTCCATACGGAGTCTGGCACTTTTCTTGTCTGTTTTGTCTTTATGTGGCCGCTCAAGGCTCTGGGCTGAGTAGCAGGAGCAACTTTTAATTTATTATGAGCCCAAGCGATGGATTCAATAAGTTCTTGCCAATAACCACGTCCACTGAATAGAAACATTAAACTTAATAATTTATACATGTCCAATGATTTTTTTAAGACAAATATTGAGTTTGAACTAAAGCTATTGCGTGTGGCCGAACCCGCTCCCAACACTCTAGCTCCGCCCTGCCTTTGCTGATCTTAGTTTCTGTGATTGAAGGAAAGCTGCAACACCAAGGCCTATCTGGAATGCAGCTTCACAGATTCTAATTATTGTTGGAAACATCCTTATGGCCATGGCTATGCTAGAATCACTATACATTGGCTCTATTGTCGTAGGAATTTGCTATGGAGTTCGTCTTGCTGTCACTGTTCCAACTACCTCCGAACTATTTGGTCTCAAGTACTATGGCCTAAACTATAATATCCTTATCCTCAACCTACCTCTCGGCTCGTTTCTCTGCATTCTCTGGTTTGCTTGCTGGTTTATTCTATGATGCTCAGGCAACAAAGACGACAGCGGGTGGTGGTAACACAGGTATAGGTGATCACTGTTACAGGCTTGTGTTCGTAGTGATGGCTGTAGCATGTATATATAGTTGGATTTTGGTTAGATATCTTGTCGATCAGAACAAGAAGCCTATATTCAAAGATTTATGCAAGCAGGAGATCAAAGAAGACTGTTGCTTTGTCGTAATTGATAGGGATTCTTTGCAGTTTTGGGTGTGAGGTCAAATGAGAGGATTGATAGGAAATGTTTCCAGCTAACATGATATCCTTTCGCTTATGCAATTTGGAAAAGCAAGAATTCTCTTTCTTTCATCCTCAGTCAGAATCACTGTTCGTGATCCAGGATTCTATTTTATCATCAATCCAAGTCTCGCCTTCACCTTCTCTTGAATTCTCACAAAGCTTCTGTCGCTCCATCCCTGCAGGGCAGAGAACCCGTTGCTGTCTCGACTGTGCTACCGTGTTTGATTAGCATGAATTTGTTTATCTGGACGAGTAAATCTCAATTGTTGTCTGATAGTAGAGCTGTAAATCTGTACTAAGCTATATTTTTTCGCCACGATTAGATGGAAGGCACTTACTGGTATCATCTTGGATACTTATATGAATTTGTTATTTACACGAGTGATTTTGAACTTGTTCAGTGTGACGTTAGAGACGACTTACTGCTTCAATAGGACTCCAATGAGTGGAGGGTTGAACCAAATGGCACGTTGGGATTTTTTTCAGACGGTGCACCAATAGAGGTGGATTTAGGATCTAAAATCTATGGGTTCAACTTTTATGTTTTTGGTACTTTTAAAATTATGGGTTGATATATATTTTTTGCTGCGATTTTAGTAAATTTACACAAATTTGTATTCCGTGTCGAAAGTACTAGATTCAGATGATTCCGGTGCCGGCTTCGCCTCTGTGCACCAAAGCAGAGGATGAGTAGTGGACTCAGGACTTTTATTTAATGCTAAATGGTCTATGTAAGCATAGAGTAGACATTTTAAAGATCAAGAAAGTCAAAGAAGGTGGATGTCAAGTGAGTGTAGCCTAGTTCGCCCGGCTCAACAATAGAAATCCATGCAGTTCCGCCACTCGAGGCTAATTCAATTCACCTTGTGAAATGGTCTCGTGGACGGAGAGCGACTCTTGATATGTTAGCTACAGTGGGGCTCCTCATTTGGCTCACAGAATTGGATATCAATGACAAGTTCAGCAAGGAAACACAAGTTAGCTATCTCCAAAATTGATCAGTAGTGTTCAGTCAGCTCAAAAGTGGGGTTTTGGTGGCGATCTGCAGCTGCCTCAAAAACAAAATGAAATTAGTGGCTACATAATGTTACACAAAGGTAAGTTTTTGTTACAGCCTAATGTTGCCATGGAAAAATAATACATTTGTAGCTACTCTAATCACGCGCGACCAAATGCCTATAGGGTAACATACAGAGACAGTCCATTGGCGAAGGTACATAGCCTTAAGGGTGATCATCGAAAAGTTACACTGTATTTATAAGTAAAATATTAAATTTAATGGTATATAATATATATTGAACACTCTTTATCAGGAATATTTCCAGTGTGAACACATTAAATAAAATTTCTGACTTTGCCACCGTACACTAATTTGCAGAAGTACATTTTCATAGCGATCGAATGGTCATTGAGAAGCGGTTGACTCGATTCTTTCAAATTACCGGACAGACTCTGACATGACACTTGTACCGTACATTAGAAGTCCATACAAAAGATAAATAATAGTTGTGTGTTGTGGAACTATCTGTATCCTTATTGCCAAGTTTTCTCATTTGTGAACCTATGTAATATTAGGAAAATGTAACTCCTAAATTTTATTAGGAGTTATAAAACAATAAAAGAAGAAAAGAGTATTGCAAACAAAAGTAGAGAGAGAATTCTTATTGATTTTGGGATGAATTACAATGGAATATGACATCTCTATTTATAAGGAAAGAGTGACTTAGCCACAAAGTAAAATCCCTAAACTCTCTCTAAAATATAGACATTCACCTTAAATAAAACTCTATTTATAACACTCCCCCTCGAATGTCTATTCAACAGATAATGTGTCTCGTTAAAACCTTAACTAAAATAAAACTCAGCGGGAAAAAAATTCTAGAGAAGGAAAAAGAGTGCACATATCTAACAATACGCTTTTTGGTTGCCTCGTTAAAAACCTTGCAAGGAAAACCCAGTAAGAAAAACCTTGTAAGGGAAAAAGAGTGCAACACGCATTAACTCCCCCTGATGAGAGTATCAATTCACATCCTTGAGCCTTCGCATCCTGATTTTGTACACTAGCTTCTTGAAGATTGACATCAGTAGAGATTTGGTGAATAAATCAGCCATATTAACTCCAATGAATATGTTGCACCTTGAAAATCCTCATTATCACATTATCATGCTTATAGTTATAGCAAGATATAAATGTGCACAAATTGCACTTAGGATGTAGTACTTCATGACCAAGAATTTTATATGCTTTAAGCAACATCCTTCCGGGATTGTCATATATTAAGTCATATAAGCCATATAACTAGACTTTAGATTTACATCAAGTTTTCATGTCATTCCAGACATATAAGATACATTAAGGTGATTGCACACATAATTGATTTTATACTTTCGAGTGTTTGAACTGCAAGTCCAAAATTTCATGTCTTTTATATGAAATCAATTCTATTCGAATTTTATCTTTTTCATTTGGCCAATATTTTTGTGTATGTATTCGACAGACTTAATATCCTCATCTATACTTAGTGCTATCATCGATGTTGTCGACGAACATATATCGGTTTCAATATTTTTTTTTCATAAAGACATAACATAGAGATCTCTTCATTCATATTTTCAGGTACCTGAATCTCTCCTGAGATTTTATGAAGTGTCATGCCATGTGATCTTCTAGATCACTTGCCTCATTATGATCATTTGCTCATCTTCTTTATCAAGAATTTTATTTGAAACCAATTTGTCTATACGCATTAAGCGTACCATAGACTTTGTCCTTCCAGGACTTATTCTAATAAGAGCACTTGTAGTGAGAATAGAATTACTTTCTTTGAGTCAGCAAATGCGTCAGGCATGCTTTGCAATATAATGTAGATGAATTTTATCTTTTTATAAACTTCTCGTTCATGTTATCTTATTCGAGGATCTAGATGTAGAAATGATAATTCATTCCACGTAACTTTTTCTCAACTGTTTATCTTGTTTCCCCCTCATGTTAGAAAAATTAGTTTTCTTCCTCAATTTTGGAAACCCATCTTTGTGCATTATGGTGTTAATCAAAATATACACCGCACATCAATAACAATAAGATGAAATAATTTGGTTCTTGACCCTGAACCACTTGTGAGGGGAGAATGTAATATATTTTCGTATATAATGCATATCAAACTAATATAAATAACATTGTTCTCATAAGTAACAGTTTAGCTCTTAAGTGGAGGCACTCAATAAATCATTTTACTAAACCAATTTATCAAGATGAACTGTCTTGAATAGAAATCTGAAAATTATGCTCGAAATTAAATTATTGAGCAAGTTACTTCGCAACCACCAGGTTGCGGGTTAATAATAATCGCACATGTAACCATCTCATAGATGCATCTTATGTGGTATACATGACAGGTGAATGGACCCATATTCACCTTTGATATTTTCAGCATTCATGGGATTCAATCCCACTTTTAGTTGGTATATTAATTAAAGAACAAGATATATAAGAGAATTCGTAAAGAACTTTCTAGTTCTTTAATATTTACCCATGTGAATTCTCTTTTATTTTTGCACATCATACTTAAATTGATATGGCTACACTAGTTATGTCAATTGAATAAATTATCAATATTGATAAAGTTCAGGTTTACAGCATGACGTGTGCAATTATCAATAAACTCTACGTTTATTATGATATGGGTTTTTATACCAATAAATATCCACTTTATTGTGGTATTCTTTTATTTGTGGTGTACAAACTGAAAAATAAAGCAGGTAACTTTACCATACATATTACTCCGCTACAAGTTATAGTAATAGAAGATATAATTTTTCTTTATTTATAGTCTCAATATAACCAATCACTTTCGCGAATACTTTAGAAACTCAATAAGTTTATTTGGGACTTACTACAACACAATAAATTGACATGATAATCAATTGTATTCCTTCAAAATAGTAATAATTGGCTCTTTCAGAGCTCTCAATTAATTTTGTACTACCACATATTCATCAACATCCATATGGTGAATATCACTTTTAAAGAGAAAGTTATAAATTATGATCATTGTCAAAATTATATGCAAGATCTGTTTCTTGCATTACTGTTATCCTTTAGTATTCACATTGCCAAAATATTTTGGCGTACAATAGGTATGTGACCAATGAACATTCATGCCATAATAATGACATTATTTTCTTATATCATCTCAAACCTCCTCTTAGAGGCGGGTGTGGTATATTCAGTACCACTAACACTTACATATTCTTCCAAGAATGAATACGTATTCATAAATCAGATATTGTCACATTCACATCATTTATGGACCATAATGATCTATATTTGCTTTACAAAATTTCATGTCAAATCGATGGCAAATATTACTTTCACAGAGTGAAGGATTATTTTGAGAACCCTTATTATTCTCATTATCACAATGATGACGATTATAATTTCGTCTATTGCCACGTCCACATCCATTGATACATTTACGGTAATATTTTGTCTTCTTTCAGACTTATCACATATTGTTATCACATTCTCTTAAGGGGAATGAGAATGAAGCAAATTCAATGGGACGAGTTTTCACTTCTTTGCCCACAACCATACATGAATCTGATCATGGCAAGGCATAAAAATTTTACCGCTTCAGGTGGTTATAATTTCTTGCAAACTCTATTAGAGTTATAATAAAAAATTATTGTCTTTGTTTGTATTTAAAATCAAATTATATAATTTCAAGAATTTAAAAGAGAAAATAAAGTAAAATCCTTACCTTAAATCCAGAATTTAATCATGAAGGAAGTTCATGGAACAATTGACAATCATTATGCTCAATCCCAAAGTTTCTACTCAATTGGTTTGAGTCTCGTGATCGTGTTAAAAAACAATAAAAGAAGAAAATAGTATTGCAAAGAAAAGTAGAGAGAGAGAATTCTTATTGATTTTGGGATGAATTACAATGGAATATGACCCCTCTATTTATAGGAAAAGAGTGACTTAGCCACAAAGTAAAATTCCTAAAATCTCTCTAAAATATAGACATTCACCTTAAATAAAATTCTATTTATAACATTAGGCCTATAAAATATTTTATTTGCTCTCAATTGTATGACACTTGCTCTATTTTGAAATATGTCAGATTGTTCAACACTATATTATAAGCATAGCTTATACAACTTTTTCAAATATCCACCCTCATTTTATTTAGTTTTTAAACGCCAATGTATTATTGTCTTTTTTATCAAGCTAATTTTCTTGAAATCTTTTATGAATAATATAATCTGGAATTCAAATTTATATTCCAGATTTCGTATCCAATGAAGGACACAAGTAATTAATAACTAGCAAGTAAATTAATGGAAGCATGAATATAAATGAGGAGAAAAAAAACTATTATTTATCTCTTCTTCAAAATAATGATGCTAATTTAGGAAGTCTGTACCGAAACAGGAAAAAGAAAACCATCTTAGTTCAATTAATGCATTTATGAGACTTCATTTACGTTGCAAATTTAACATAAATTAAAAATCTTATTTATAGCAAATTTTAAAGGAAGTGTTGCGAGTTGTTACCAAACAGAGAAACAACATGTTGATGTTAATGTGGGGGAGAAGTCCACTATTTTGGACCCTCTTCCCTTTTATTTTCTTTGCTACCTCTTCCCAAGCTACACATGATGGTTTTTTTCTCTCTTCTCTTTGTTTTAATCGTACTATTATATACTTGAAATACTTATATAAAGAATTGGTGCAATAATACTTCGTACTAATTGAATTTAAATCGTCGATCCGCCTCTGATTTCTTCTATTCTCATTTCATATTCTTTGTATCTCAGATGGACTTGTTTATGATTCTTCAGCTTGGACAGAGGTAATAAAGCATTTCTAAGAAGCCATACTACAAAAAAAAATTCATTTTTATTGTTATATGAAAAAAGGGATTGTTACACAAATAGCCGACCAGATTCAATGTTTATTTTTTCCGGTCGGTATACATAGATTATATATTGACAATACACAATTGCCTGATATTTTTAGTTTAAAAAGATTAGGTGAGCGGCTATTTGAGTTAATTCTTCCGTTTGATGACAGTGTCAATCGGATCCAGAGGCGCCACTTTACAATGGAGGAATTCTAGTGAATAAATTGCCTGAATATAAACCGGTTAAAGATATCAATGGAGATATGGTTAATTCACCTACTTTTACCTTGCAAAATCTATCTCCAGGCTCATTTTATTCCTTCTCCAGTTAAGTTCCTCTTAATTTCTTGTACTGTTATAATTATTATTGTTGTGTCTTATTATACTGTTGTTGCTCATCATATTATTCTGAACTCAGTTTAAATTCTAAAAGTAGGACTAGTTTTTAAAGCATCGGTATATATTATATGGTGTAATAAATTGGTATTTTTCACAGGTTGGGTGAGAGTGAAAAATGTAGATTCTGCCCTAATATCAGCTACAATCAAGGTAGAGAACACATATGCAAAATGTATAGGAAGTGTTATAGCCAAGAAAGGATGTTGGTCTTTTCTCAAAGGTGGTTTCCGTTGGGATTCACCTTCCACCTCTTCTCAGATGGATTTTCAGGTACATTTTCTTTATACATGTTAAGTTATCTTTTATGAGCCTGAAAATAAAACATGTTTTTAGGTTCGAGCATGAGAATAAACAACGTCTTGATAGAAAGCGTTTTAACCCCTTAGTTGGACCTATCCAGTGTAATTTCGGATCAGTCGGGCCAGGGCTTGCCTTACGCTTTGATTCAAGCTAACTAGACACGTAGATTCAAGACCCCAACGCAGATTCAAGTAAGCCAAGCATGCCTATTCTCTATTACACGCATCCGGACTGACGGTTTTCAAAAGACGAGTAAGGGACGGGGAGAGGGAGGCTCTCGAAACCAAACGAGACTAGAAAAAGCATGGGAATTAGCACCATTCATATGAGTGTTTTTGTCTCTTCGAGACAACAAAAGGACAGCCCTCTCTATATCTCGGTCTCAGTTTAGCATCATATATCGCTCATGGTCAAACCACATAAAGAGTATATATTTCCTTTGTCTTACATGTTTTTTTTCAAAACAATTTTTTTATCTTTTGCAGAATTCGGATCGGACAAGAAAGAACGTGGAGATAGAGCTTATTAGCTATTCATTACAACCATTCACAGAGAAGCATTGGAGAAAAGCTCAATTTGAAGGAATAAACACGGCAAGAACTAAGCAACATTTCCTTTGTCGTTGTTACTACTTATTGTGTCTGCTTCCTTTACTTTTACCTTGAGTCGGGGTCTATCAGAAACAGTCTCTCTATCTTCACAAGATAGGTATAAGGTCTGCGTACACTCTACCCCTCCCAGACCCCACTCCGTGGGATTACACTGAATTTGTTGTTGTTGTTGTTACATATATGTAACATCGTGTTAGCAATAACGGAAAATATATTTGTTGCATTTCAGGAAAGGAAGCGTGCTGTTACAATCCATGTTGTAGATGAAAATGGATTTCGATTGCCAGGTGCAGCAGTAAAAGTAAATCAAATTTCAACAGAATTTCCATTTGGATGTGCAGTATCAAAAACAATTCTTGGAAATTTGCCTTATCAGGTCTACTTTTTTTCTCTTCATTTGCTAAGAGTACAGTAGTTGAAGGCGAGCTTTGGCGTAACTGGTAAAGTTTGTGTCATGTGACCAGGAGGTCACGGGTTCGAGTCATGGAAACACCCTCTTGCAGAAATGCAGAGTCAGGCTGCGTACAATAGACCCTTATGGTCCGGCCTTTCCTCGGCCAGGCGCATAGCGGGAGCTTAGAGCACCGAGCTGCTAAGAGTATAGTAGCTGCCATGTGACCAGGAGGTCACGGGTTCGAGTCATAGAAACACCCTCTTGCAGAAATGCAGGGTAAGGCTGCGTACAATAGACCCTTATGGTCCGGCTCTTCCTCGATCCCGCGCATAGCGGGAGCTTAGAGCACCGAGCTGCTAAGAGTACAGTAGTTGCAATGATGCTGTCAAAATTAATTTTCGTTACATTAAGGTAAATAATATTATTTCAGGAATGGTTTGCTAAGAGATTCAAAGCGACAGTATTTGAAAATGAGCTCAAGTGGTATAAGACAGAGCCACAACCTGATGAATTCAACTATACCTTAGTAGATCAAATGATGGAATTCGTTCGTAAAAACAAACTTATAGCCAGAGGACACAACATGTTTTGGGATGACCCTGTCTATATACAAGATTGGCTTGAAAACATGACCTCTCCTCAGCTGAAACGAGCGATGAAATCCAGGATCAAAAGCGTGATAAGTAAATACAGGAATGAGTTTGTACATTGGGATGTAAACAATGAACTCCTTCATTTCAATTTTTATGAAGGAAAGCTTGGACCTAATGCTACCTTAGATATGTTCAAGAAAGTACACCGTGAAGATCCACTGGCGACCTTGTTTCTCAACGAGTACAACGTTGTTGAACGTTGTGACTCGAAAGCCAGTGTAGACAGGTACATTGAAAAGTTCAAGGAACTAAAGAACGGCGGGGTGACTGTAGCTGGAATTGGTTTAGAGAGTCATTTTGCTATACCTAATCCTCCTTTTATGAGAGCTGTTCTTGATAAATTGGCGACGCTAAAGCTTCCCATTTGGCTAACAGAAGTGGATGTTAGTAAAATGTATGGACTCGAAGAACAAGCGATGTACTTGGAACAAATATTAAGAGAGGGATTCGCGCATCCAAGTGTGAACGGGATCATGCTTTGGACATCTCGTAGCGTAGGAGGATGTTATCAAACGTGCCTTACCGATGAAAAATTCCAGAATCTTCCGACAGGGGATGTTGTTGACAAGCTGCTATTGAAAGAATGGCAAACTAAGAAGAAACATGGGAAAACAGATGAGTTTGGTTCCTATAGTTTCAGAGGTTTCTTAGGTGAATACAATGTTTCTGTTGTTTACAATCACAAAGTCATCAATTCTTACTTCTCACTTGGCCGTGGTGTCGAGACTAAGCACGTTACAGTTCAAATATAGCCAAAAACTACTCAACAAATAATGTAACTTCTAGTAAACTGAACAAGTGTTGGTTCATTTTTCATGTAAATCTGTATTCTTAAAAAGAAATTTGACTCCTAGTAATGTCAAGATTTTGATTTTTACCCTATTTCTTTTCATATGTCATGCTCATTTTACAGGTCCTGTTTTGAAATGTTTTTGCTTCACTTTTTTTGAAAATCAACTACAAAGTTAATGAAGCAATGTCCTCTTTAGGCCTTTTTGCCAAAGCAAGACATGTTGCTCCACATAGTTAATTCTGATAACTGAATTTATTTAACACCCTTGTACGATACTACTAATACAAGAAGAGTCTTGACGTAACTGGTAAAGTTGTTGTCATGTGACCAGCAGGTCACGTGTTCGAGTCGTGAAAACAAACTCTTACAGAAATGTAGGGTAAGACTGCATACAATAGAACCAAAGGCGGACTCAAGATTTCAAGTTTATGAATTCGAGATTCTTATCATTTAAGCTATTGGGTTCTAAATTAATAATCTGTACATATTCAATGAATTTTTTAAGACAAATACGGGGTTCGAACAAAAGCTATTGGGTTCGGCTGAACACGCTCCCGACACTTAACTCCGTCGCTGAATAAACTCTTGTAGTCCGGACCTTCCCCGGGTTCCGTGCATAACGGAAGCTTAGTGCACCGAGTGCAATACTAGGATAATTGTATGGCAAAATAAAAGCACTTTAATCAAATGATATTGTATGGTAAAATAAAAGCATCATTTAGTAGATTGTCCTACCTCTTGTTCTTTGCAGGGTAATACTAAGTCAAAGCATGTTCTTTTTTTGATTTCTTGCTTTGCATATTTGTTGATTTCTTGTTGGGCATATGAAAAGAAAAGTTACATATACTTTTGTGATTAAGAATAAAGGTTATAATGAAAGAAAATGGACAAAGATTGACACCCATTATAAGCTTTAATCATTTCCAAACGACAACCAAATTTCATGCAGTTTGTTCCAAATCTAAGTCCAGAAAATAGTAGAATCCTATGAAAATATGAACATCAAATAGGTGGCTTTTTGGAAGATTTTTCTTATCATTGGAAGTGGATATTGATCCAATTTCATTCCATATTTACAAGGGGAGTGTATATATTCTGCCAGAGGCGAACCTATGTTACAGAATGAGGGGTCACCAGCACTCGTAATGTTCAGTAAAAATTACATGAATACATGTATATGTCTTTAAAAAATAATAATATATTAGTAGAGACACCGTATGTACAAAATAAATTTTGGTTGAATACAAATGTGCATCCGCTACCTCTAAATCCTGGATCCGCCTAAGTATTCAACATCATTGTGCAAATTGTGAATCATTATTGTGTTGGCCCTGGTGTGCATTAATACCATTCTCACGCCTGATTTTAAAATGTCCGGTTCTTGTTGAAGCTAATTGAGTTGTTAATCATCAAGCTAATCGCTTAGGCGCTAATCCAACCATCTTTCTTAAAACCTAAATCATCATTTCTCTAACTCAATTACTCAGATCTTAAAGTTCTAATCGGGCACATACATTAATTGACACGTTCTAAATGCAATTAAAAAAAAATGCTAGCACTTAAATTAGTGTATGAAAATGTGTTGTAAAATTCTGAGCCGAGAGTCTACTGAAAACAGTCTCTCTATCCTCACAAGGTCGGATTAAGGTCTGCATATACATTACCCCTTTTGATCTCACGGTGAGATAATACTGAATATGTTATTGTTATTAGTCGATAGAATTACATGCTACTTATGTTGATGAAAAATAGTAGGCAAGGTGTCTCCAGCAGTATTATAAAAGAAAATGAAAAAACAGGAACAGTGCGAAGAAGTAGTCAAAGGGGACAAAACCATCAGAGAATGTTTTCTGGTCCCATGAAAATAATATGTCTGCCTGCAAAGCGTGACATAACATAAGGATTGGAATACCTGAATGAATAATTCCATTCCCAGCTTTTTTTGGTTTCATAACCGGTAATTACCATGAATTTGTTTCATTAATTATGCTCTACTTAAATTTATAACAACAATCAAAAGTGGATGCAGGATTTATGCTTTATGGATTCAGCTTTTAAGATTTTTAGCATTGAATCTATTATATTTTTAAAATTATGGTTCATTTTATATATATATTATTTTATTCAATTTTGATGATTTTACACATAAATTTTTATTCGCGTCGAAAGTTATGGGTTTAATTTAACCTATTACTAACTCTGACAACAACAAACCTAGTGTAGTCCCACAAGTGAGGTCTAGGTAGGGTAGTGTATATTCAAACCTTACCCCACTAAAAAAACTGAAATTAGTTACGAATTTCGTCGCTAATAGGATTAGCTACAAATTTTTTCTGTTTAGCAACATAATTTGTCCACTATTAATTCTTGTTTAAAAAGGCTATAAAGAAATCACATCTCATCATGTTTCACTATCATAACATGAAGGATAATGAATGATTACTCTAGGTCACACATTTAAATTCAAAAGATCTCCGCTAGAAGCAGACGACAGAGAATATTGTTACAAAAGGTACAGTATTGCACTTCAAACCAAAACAAATGCAGATAAAACATTTAAAACATTAAATGTCTTAACCCTGCTCTTTCTTTTTCTTTTCTTTTTTGTTGTTGTGAGAATTTTCTTTTTGCCATGTCGTAGCAATTTTCGTTATGTTCTATTGGTTCCCTTTAAATTTTCATATCATTTATCCGACATCTCGTATGTCAAGTTAGGTTGGGGTCTTTAGTGAGAATAGTTCACCTCAATTTAATTAACAATGGCGACTGAATCAGTCGCAAATAGAGAAATGTCGATATTTTTAATTAATTAATAATCAATATTTATGATAGATTCAGTCGGAATGATTAATTAAAAATTAATTTTAGTTTTTAAGCTTTCCACGGTCGCACCTTTAATTTATATTTATTTTTTTAATTCAGGTCAGCGACTGAATGGTCGCTAAATTTGTGATTGATTCGGTCGCAAATGGCCTAATTTCAAATGTCCTCGTATTTTTTAATTTGCGACTGAATTCGTCGTAAATTTTCGACTGATTCCGTCGCAAATATATTGTGACCACGTATTTTTCGACTAACGCTCTTTAGTCGGAAATCCGTTGAAAAATTTCCGACCGATTTCAGACTGATTTGACGGTCGTAAATTTGCTGTTTTCTAGTTATTAATAACTTTTTTGGATTTTTTTCAAGTGTCAACTTCTGATATTTATTGACTTGATAATTAGAGTATAACCCTCCAAATTACCATAGTTCTTGCCAAGATCATCTCCTTAGTTGTATGCAGCTTGAAGCTTACAGTCATACAATAGATGTAATACAATAGTAAAATTCCAGTCAAACTTCATTATAATATTCATCCTCAGTAATAGTACTTCGCTATAATGGTCAAATATTTTTTGGACCAATTTTTCATGTTATGTTATAATATATATTCTCTATAACAACACTTCGCTATAATAGTCAAAAGATATTCGAAACAAACGAAGTTGATACAGAAAGGTTTGACCGTAACATTTAATTTTCTTTTATAGGACTTTGGATATCTAGGTTTTTCGGCCAGTAGCTAGATAGTAATAATAATATGGTTGAAATTTGGAGACATTTTCCTAAAATTTGTTAGTCTTGAAAGAGAAGAAGAAGAGAAAATGCAGTTCCAAGGCACATGATCTATCAATTCTCAAACAGATTTTGTTCATACTACAAAATTTGTAAAAATAAGAGTGTATACAAGTTTCGTAGACTGTTTTGGGTAATTGGAGTGTTACAAGAATAATACTCCCTCCTGTCCGTGATTTTTTTTGGTTGTTTTCACGTAAATTAAGAAATTTACCTTTTAACATTAATTAGAAATAAAATTATCCATATAAACCTTTACTATCTTTTTATATAAATACTCCTAACACATACTTCAACACTATTTATTTCAAGAATAATATAAGAGAAAAATAATTAATTCATTCTTAAAATCTAAAAAAATCACTTATTTTAAACCCAAGAAAAAAAACAAAAATTTACTTATTGTGAACACGGGGAGTACAAATTAATTTACAGTCCAAAATGTGGAATGAAGAACAAACTAATTGGAAGAATGAATTCTCGAGTTGTCAAATGGCTTCTCCCAAAGCCATGTGAAAAGGAAGTTTTTCCTCTTTGCTCTTCTCATCTTCTTGGTATAAAGCGACCACGCCACTTTGCCTGCAATCATTTGGTCTACTTTCTTACAATTCTTCCTCAAACACCACCACCTCTTTCCTATATAAAACCAATAAATATAACATATATCTTCACAATATAATTATTATTAAATTATAGTAATTGATTAATATGTATTTTCATCTTAATTTATTACTTACTAATAATAGTAAAATAATATAATTTAATATAAATACTTGATGCGAGCAAGTCAGCAAGGTTGTGACTTGTGACTAGTGTTTGATAAATTATCACTACGCCAATGACATGATTGTATACGATTAAAATCGGGTTCATCTGATTCCGTTGATTAATCGAGACGAGGATGATGGATCGAAGACTATCCCCGTATTATACCAAATCGAGGCCAAACAGGACAGACGTCGAGCAAGACCAAAGATAGCATAGTAACAGAACGCCGAGATATCTGTGACCGGCAGAAGATCATGGCGGAAATCTCGGAACAGATCAAATCAAGAACAATTACCTAGCTAATCATGGGATTCCCTTATGAAATTAGAATTGTACCATATGTAGAATTCCTCTACTATATAAAGGGGAATTCTAATCATTTGTAAACCATCTAACTTTCGCATTATCAAAGCAACACAATACTCTCTTCACTTAAACACTCTTGTTCATCAGTTTGCTTCATACTTCATAACTTTGTCACCAGTCAGTTCGAGGGCGTTCTAGCTCGAGAGCTGCTTTGCATTTCGTTACTGGTTTGCTTTATTTTACTGTTAATTTTCATTATTAATCATCATATTTATCAATTGGTATTAGGTGAAATCACATGTCCTTAAAATCACTTATAAGTTTAATTATTATCCGATTTTAATTGTTTACCCTTAACATGAAGCTCAACCCGGAGAAGTCTGCATTCAGGGTCGGCTCGGGGAAGTTCCTCGGCTTCATGGTATCAAGGGATCGAGATCAACCCCGATAAAATCAAGTTCATCGAAGATATCACGGTCGTGGATAATGTTAAGGTCGTACAAAGGTTCACAGGGCGCATAGCCGCCCTAGGCCGATTCATTTCGAGGTCCTCTGATAGAATTCACCGGTTCTTCTCACTGCTTAAAAAGAAGAGCAATTTTGCATGGACCCCGGAATACAAACAAGCCTTGGAAGAACTGAAATGATACATGTCGAGCCCGCCACTACTTCACACTTCGAAAGCGGACGAGCAACTCTACTTTACTTAGCAGCAGGGGCGGCTCAAGAAGATTGGTGGCCTAAAGCCAATTTTTAATCTGGGCATTTCAGAAGGAAAAAAAATCATCTTTTTTTAAAAATATTTGAAGTATATTTTTCTAGCTTTTTAAGATGTAAAGTTGTTAATAGTTTCTTTTAAAATAATTTAATATCTCCTAAGATGTTGTTGATCTTAGATAATAGAACCAGATTCAGGAAGTTTATAACTTGATATTGAAATATTTTTTGATGTACTAATATACTTGTTAAAACGCTTAAAACCTGGGGGGGAGGGGGGGGAGGAAAAAAAGAATGCGCAATATAGTTTTATTCAACGGTACTCTTCAACTCTTGTTTTTTGTAGAAAAAATAAAAAAAAATCTTTCTACAAAGAACAATGTAACTTATCGAGAACTTAAGCTTTTTTTGCACAAACCAAGAGAGAGAATATAAGAATGTAGTACAAGTTTTCTGATGAGAAAGACAAAAAAAAATTAAGACTTGGACTATTGAAAAAACCAAAAAACGGATTTTAAAAGTTTATTACATGTTTTTAGTGAGAAATATAAAAGGAGAATAATAATATCGGTACCTCACTAATGATGCCAGTCGTAAAATTTAAATAATGAAAAGTTTTATATCCGCGACAAGGGTTTAGTGGGAGTGATTCTCTTTCTCCAATTTTTGCTCAAACGATTACATCAATACTATATTAAAAGTTATCTTTAATTTTTATAAAATATTTTATTTTTTTATTTTAACATACCCAATATATTTAGACTCTTCCTCTAAAGATTGTTGCGATATGTATATGATCCAACTTAACTTATTTAGATATATCGGGTTCGAGTCCTGTGGTTAAAAAAAAATCATGTTAAAATGTGTTCTCTCTTTTACTAGGCGTTACACGGTACGAATCTAGATTTGTCGGGGTCTCAATACAAATACAAGTAGAAAACAAAAAGGAAAATTTGGGGCCCTCAAAATTTGAGGGCCTAAAGCTTTTGCTTTAGTGGCTTGACCCTTGGGCCGCCACTGCTTAGCAGTGTCGAAAATCGCGGTAAGTGGGGTACTAGTTCGAGAAGAGCAAGGTACGTAATTTCCTGTTTACTATGTTAGTCGGACCTTAGGTGAAGCCGAGACCCGATACCCACACTTAGAAAGATTAGCGCTTGCTTTAATAAGCGCCTCTAGGAAATTAAAACCATATTTTCAGTGTCACCCAATTTGTGTTGTGACTACCTATCCCTTTCGCTATATTTTGCACAAACCCAAACTCTCGGGTCGATTGGCCAAATGGGTCATCGAGATCAGTGGGTATGATATCGAGTATCAACCCCGAACGACCATTAAGTCTCAAATTTTGGCAGACTTTGTGGCCGACTTCACACCAACCCTCGTACCCGAGGTCGAAAAGGAACGATTATTAAAATCGGGTACATCATCGGGGGTGTGGACCCTCTTCACAGACAGTGCTTCAAACATGAAGGGGTCCGGGCTGGGCATAGTTTTGAATCCACCCACGGGTAATACAATTAGACAATCTATCAGGACTTCGTAATTAACTAACAATGAGGCCGAGTATGAGGCCATGATTGTAGGTCTCGAGCTAGCTAAAAGTTTGGGAGCAGAGGTCATCGAGGCCAAATGTGATTCTCTACTTGTGGTTAACCAAGTCAACAAGACTTTCGAAGTTCGAGAGGTTCAGATGCAGAGGTACTTGGACAAATTACAGGTGACTCTACATCGACTTAAGGAGTGGACCTTACAACATGTACCTCGGGAACAGAATAGTGAGGTCGATGCTCTTGCGAAACTGGGGTCATCGGTCAAAGATGACAAACTCAGCTCAAGGACTGTGGTGCAGCTCTCGAGATCAGTAATCAAAGAGGGCCATGTCGAAATAAATTCTACCAGTCTGACCTAGGATTGGAGAAATAAGTATATCGAATACCTAAAGAATGGGAAACTCCCATCAGACCCGAAGGAGTCGAGGACTCTACGCACAAAGCCAGCATAGTTCACCTTGGTCGAGGATGGAACACTGTTCAGGAGAAGGTTCGACGAACCATTGGCGATATGTTTGGGACCGGGAAACACCGACTATGTCCTACGGGAGATTCACGAAGGCACTTGTGGAAATCATTCTGGTGCCGAGTCGTTGGTTCACAAGGTTATCAGATCAGGGTACTATTGGGCCGATATGGAAAATGATACAAAAGAGTTCGTTCAAAAGTTGTGACAAATCTCAAAGGTATGCGCCGATGATTCACCAGCCCAGGGAACAACTTCACTCGGTCTTATCCCCGTCTCCATTCATGAACTGAGGGATGGACATCGTTGACCCTCTCCCATCAGGCCCAGGTAAAGCTCAACTTATTTTGTTTATGACTGATTATTTTTCTAAGTGGTTTGAAGCATAGGCTTTCGAGAAAGTCAGAGAAAAAGAAGTCATAGAATTCATTTGAGGCCACATTATATGTCGATTTAGGAATACTGCCGAGATTGTGTGCGATAATGGAAAGTAGTTCATTGGCAACAAAGTTACAAAATTTCTCGAGGATCACAAAATTAAAAGGATTCTATCGACACCATATCATCCAGTGGGAACGGACAAGCCGAATCAACAAACAAGACCATCATTCAAAATCTAAAGAAAAGATTGACCGACGCTAAGGGGAAATGAAGAGAGATACTGCCCAAGGTGCTTTGGGCGTACCGCACGATGTCAAAATCCAGTTCGGGGGCGACACTGTTCTCTTTAGTCTATGGTGCCGAAGCTCTTATCCCGGTCGAAGTCGGGGAACCTAGCCCTAGGTTTTGATATGCAACGGAAGAATCAAATCACGAGGCTATGAATATATGGGGACTATCTGTATACGGTTAAAATCGTGCCCACCCGATTCCGTTGATTAACCGAGATCGTGATGATGGATCGAAGACTGGCACCGTGATAACCAGACCGAGGCGTGTGGATAAGGTACCGAGCTCGGGATTCGAAGTATCAGTTGAGATCGAGGCCAAATGGGACAGACATCGAGCAAGACCGAAGATATCATAGTAATAGAAAGCCGAGATATCCGTGACCGGCTGAAGAACATGGCGGGAATCTCATAACAGATCAAATCAGTAATGATTACCTAGCTAATCATGGGATTTCCTTATGAGATTAGAATTGTACCATATGTAGAATTCCTCTACTATATAAATGAGGATTCTAATCATTTGTAAACCATCTAACTTTTTCATTATCAAAGCAATACAATACTCTCTTCACTTAAACACTTTTGTTTATCGGTTTGCTTCATATTTCATAACTTTGTCATCAGTCAGTTCGAGGGCTGCTTTGCATTTTGTTACTGGTTTGCTTTATTTTACTGTTAATTTCCATTATTAATCATTATATTTATTAATTGGTATTAGGTGAAATCACGTGTCCTTAAAACCACTTATAAGTTTAATTGTTATCCGATTTTAAGGGTAAACAATGATATATATTTATTTCTCTTACATAAGTAAGTATATCCAATTCATATGTTAATCTCTCAACTATAACATCATTATCACATCACACAAAATAAAATTAAGTATAACACATTGTATACGATCAGAACGGGCCTGCCCTTCTTATGATTACTCGAGGTTGGAACATGATAGGTCAATGTTCGGCCTCGTGCTATATCGAGCCATATCGTGGAGTTAGATTGTTGAACTCGTAATCCAGAGACCGATCAAGATCGAGACCAAGCAAAATAGAAATCGAGCAAGACCGATGGAAGTTTACTAGTCAAGTAACGGTAAGCCGAAATATCCGTAATCGAGCAAGGACCACGGCGAAAATATCGGCACGTATCAAGATGAGGCCGATTAATTAGCCAATCATGGAATTTCTTACTGTATTTAGGGTTGTAACAAAAGTAGGACTCCCTACTATATAAAGGGGGTCAGATCATTTGTAAAATTATCATATACAAAGTTATATACTACATTTTCCTTAAACTCTCAATACTCTGTTACTTTGTTTATATTTCTCAGTAGAATATTTATTTGGTTCAAGGGTGACCTAGCTCGAGGGCCAAAGCTATACATCTCGTTTGGTTTTCTTTTATTTCAATTTACAGTTAATTTCAATATCAATTTATATATTTTTCAGTTTATGTTAAATAAAATCACGTATTATTAAAATTACATATAAATTCAATTGTTATCCATTTTTAGGGTTTACAAGAAGTGATTATGGCAATGTGGACAAAAGGGAGTAGAAGATATATTACTCCTATTAGTTTAGACCGAATTATTGAAATTCAATTTTTTTATATATTCACTGTATATATTTATGGGAAGAAGAGAAACCCGCTCGTGCGGACAAGCTATTCACGCTCCTATAATTAAATTCGATTTTGTACTACAAGACAATAATCCTCATGCTTAATCCAAGGAACAATTGCTTTGTGCTCGAAAACCACCCTTTATACGTCAAAGCTCGCAAAGTTGGAACTCTTTACCCTTTGAAGCTATAAAACTTGTTTTTATACACTTCCCCATACTCACACCTACCCATCTTCTTCTTCGACAACAAGAATAACATATTTAATATATTTTTACGAGTGAGTCTTATACTTATTTTATAAAAGTAAAAAGACTATTTCAGATAAATTCTCGTTTAAAGAAACCCCCTCTTCTAATTCACGGTTTAAAATTTACGAATTTTATGTAGGAAAGTTTATATAAATACATGTGGAATCATAAAATATTTCATAATCTACAACTATAGAGTAATTAACATATTCTACAACTTAAAATAACTCTTAAATACGGTAGCTTCTTATAGTTGAGGAAACTGAATATCAAACATATTTAATAAAATCAATTGTTCCCTAAAAGTACTCTATCACAATTACTATAAATAAGGAAACTAAATAGGAAAAATTCTCCATTGCCTTTTTATTTGTATTCTCCTTCTCCACCATATTCTCAACAAACAATCTATTCTTTATCAAATTCTCCTAGAAGAAACAGTCTTTAAAATAAAAATTACTCGAAAAAAAACGGAACAAAATAATCATAATCAATATATAGCATGTAAACTTTAATACTAAAATAATTCAATGCGAACTAACGTGCCATTATATAACAAAGATATGATGTATTCTATATTATATATACCAAGTGTCATATAAGTTTATTATTAATGTATTGTATACTATATTTATTATAGGAGTATACATCCGATCGATAAACTAAAGTGGTATTATACATCAGATTTTTATTTGCTCAATGTATATATCAGATGAACTGAAGTGATACTATACAGTGAAGATATTTTGTATTGTATACTTATATTTAATATACAATATTATAGTTAATATACAATAATAACTGATTTTATAGTCGAATATTTATAACTTCTTTATGACATTAAATATAAATTTGCATAACTAGATGCCTTTTGAAAATATAAATATAGATCGAGAAAAAGTTAGTATGAGTAATCAAAGATGAATGCGTTCAATGTCAAAATCTTGCATCCCTTAGGCCGTTAGGCGGAACAATAATAAAAACAAACTCAATAATTTTACAAGTTGGGTATGGAAAAGGTAATGTATATGTAAATTTACCTTAACTGTATAGACAGGTTGTTTTGGTATAGGATAAAATCGGTCCATATTAAATGTTCGAGTGACAGAGTGACCTGTGTGCAGATACATGTGCTGATACCGAGCGTTAGCCAACTTTTTCCGTGCGGAGCCGGAGTCGGGATATAGAGGTAGTTGTTCAGCGTCCGCAACATCTCTGTTTTCCCTTTCTTATTTTGTCCTAGTTCTTCATTCCGAGGTTTTGTATTATGACAGTAGACTTTTTGGTATATTCCTTAGATGCTCATGACTTGTTGACTCCGGATTTTGAGGAAGGTTTTAGACTGTTTAACTGTTTGTTTTGCTTAATAGATTCAGTAATGTTATATACGTTTATGAAATGTTGAAAATGAGTTGAGATTTTGGAAAGAAACTGTAAATATGTGATTGTTGGCTAGCCTAGTTCCACGATAGGCGCCATCACTGCCGGTTTAGGATTTGGGGTCGTGACAAGTTGGTATCACGTGGACTCGGGGGCAGACGGAAGATGAAGCGAGTGGAAACTAAGATCGAGGGCAACAACTTTGGTTGGCACCGAGTAGATCCCGAAGGAAACATTATCAACGAGGGCAAACAAATACTTGTCACAAGATGACATTCAATGAAGAATATTCCTCAGTATTAAATACGCTCTGTTACAGAGAATTCTGGCATTCATGACCTGCCATTACATATTCATCAATGACCCCCATTATTGTCATTTAAGAGAGCTTGATCCTAGGAACTTATTCCCTAGGTATAGCTATAAATAGTGAACTCACTTCAACAACCATTGTAACACACGAAAATTCCCACAAACTTATGCTACACACTTTATATATCCAAGCTCAAGAATATTTTATTTTCTGTCTAACGTTATTTTTATTGATTCCTTAGGAAGCTTTGCTCCCGGAATCAAGCTATCTGCTATTTATCTCAATTTCAACGTTAAATCTTGCATTTTATTTAATTCATCTATTATTTTTGGGATGAAATTAATTCGTTAGTCTATAAATCACGCTGTAACAATTATACCGTTTTACATGTAAACATGTTTTTAATAGATCATCGATGCAAGGAAAGATGAAATATAAGTCTTAGCAAATCCCCAAAGTGAAACAAAATAAAAAAAGATCGAAAATTAAAAAAAAAAACTTTTGCTAGTATATTCACTTCTCTCAATATATAAATATAGCATAGACAGGGTTAGACTTAGACATACATTCCCACTAGGCTTCCTTTCAAGTCAGTACTTAAAAAGTGTCTTGTTGATGTTTCAGTAGTAAATCGCACAGCAAAATACCTATTATTATTTGGCTGCTGAATGAGATACTCATTCCTCACCGCTTTCAGTTAGTGTTCATCGCTGAGTGATCACTCGCTATTTATCTGGAAAAAGGAGAGGAGGAAGAAGAAGATGGAATCTTCAGACAAAGTAGTAGAGACTGTAATAGTTGGGAATTATGTAGAAATGGAAACTGAAGGGAAATCTAAAGATGTTAAGTCAAAAATCTCTAAGTTTTTCTGGCATGGTGGTTCTGCTTATGATGCTTGGTTTAGTTGTGCCTCTAATCAGGTAATTAATTATGTAATTTCCTTCAATGACTGCATTTCTAATTAACTTCATAAACAAGTGAAGAGTCAATTTCCTTCCTTATATATGGTCTTTATTAGATGCGGGGCTAGAATTTTAACTTTATAGGTTCTTAATATGACGACTTCAAGTGCTAATTAATATGAGCCGAGGGTCTATTAGAAACTCCATTCCGACTTCTCAACGATCGGAGAGCTGCCTAGCTTGGAGATTCTAAAGTTATTAACTGAGTTCTAAATTTAATATTTATGCATATTTAATAATTTTTTTTAATACAAATACAATGTTTGAGCAAAATTAGGTTCGGTCGAACTCGCTTCTAGCTCCACCACCGGTTCACTTCTTAATTTGGTGTATTTTTTCCTTGTTTTTTCAGGTAGCTCAAGTGTTACTGACGCTGCCCTACTCATTTTCTCAACTAGGGATGATTTCTGGGATTTCATTTCAGCTCTTTTACGGTTTAATGGGTAGTTGGACAGCTTATCTTATTAGTATCCTCTATATTGAGTACAGAACCAGAAAAGAAAGAGAAAAAGTTGATTTCCGCAATCATGTCATTCAGGTTTCAACAATATAAATATCCTTCGCCTTATATTTATTAAATAATGTAATTCACGAGTTCGGGCAGTGTAAAATCAGCCACTTAGGCTCGCGTATATCACATCCTTTTGAGATGGGGCATTTCTCGGATCCTTTGTGAATACACGATGCTTCGTGCACCGGACTGCTCTACCATTTAAATAAAATACTCAAAATAAAATTTTCTTCTGACTTTATAATAAAATATTTACTGATATTTGGGTGTACAGTGGTTCGAAGTTCTTGATGGGCTGCTTGGAAAACATTGGAGGAACGTGGGATTGGCATTTAATTGCACTTTTCTTCTGTTTGGATCTGTGATTCAACTCATTGCTTGTGCAAGGTTCATAATTTAATTTGCTATATACTATGGTGTTTTTTTCTTTGGATCCATATTATCCAATATATACAAAAATTAATGTCTATGTATTATTTTTATTGACTTGCAGCAATATATATTATATAAACGATAATCTGGACAAGAGAACATGGACTTATATATTTGGTGCTTGTTGTGCCACCACAGTCTTCATTCCTTCTTTCCACAATTATAGAATATGGTCTTTCCTTGGCTTGTTGATGACCACTTTCACTGCTTGGTATCTTACTGTTGCATCACTACTCCATGGCCAGGTACCTGCTTCTTTTTCATTACTGTATTTCTTTTCAATAATACTGTAAATTCAGAGGCGAACCCTGGATTTGAAGGTTGCGGGTGCATTTTTTGATTCAACTAAAATCTGCTTTATATATAGGGTGTCCACTATTAATATATCACTATTTTCTAAAGACATATACATGTATATATAAAATTTTTGCCGAACTTTACGGATGTCGGTGACCCCTCTGAGTTTGTTGTTGTTAGAGCAGGCTCAGTTGAACTTGATGTTTTTGGTTCAAACTATATATACGTATGTACGCCGAAGAAAATTAAATGTATACCTATTAATAAAATCGAACTTATTTTGAACCACTTCAAATCCTGAGTTAGCTTCTAGTTCCAACATCTCACATGCATTAGTCGAAAAATTTAGCATAAAGTACATATTATTGAAAGGCAAATAGAGATAGAGGGGATAATGGTACTTTAGAGTTTTGAATTTGTTATGTTAAATGTGAATCAAACGTTTGAAAATCTGAGTGTACCACATTATTAGATGAACTGTCAAGTAAACCTTTAATCATAACGATATATGTGGGGGTTGAATATATATATTTAATAACTATATTGTTTTTAATGATGTCTTAGTTAAGAGATTTATTCAATTTTTCTTACTAAAATTACAGGTGGAGGGGGTTAAGCACTCTGGACCAACCAAGTTGGTGCTATATTTCACAGGAGCCACAAATATTCTCTACACATTTGGGGGACATGCTGTTACTGTGTAAGACAAATTAGCATACATTATTTAATTTTATAACGTCTTTTTCACGTTTATCCCACTACCGTAAATCCATAAACTGAAAAATATATATTCTTTAACGTAATATTTATTCCATCGAGCGTTTCTCCTAGTTTTTCCAGTAGTATTAGTAGTATTTTTCTTAGATCTTTAGTTCTATGTTGTGTCATATTCACTTATGTTATCTTATTATACCTTGTTGTTGCTATTGTTTGTTACTTTCTTTTTACTGTCTTTGAGCGGAGGATCTATTGAAAATAATTTCTCTACCTTCAGAAGGTAAGGCGTTAGTGATATTATTCGCTCTGGACTTAGGTCTTCACAAGTTTAAAATACGACACTAGAGTCTAAGGCTTGTTAACTTATATACCCAGTATCCTTTTTGTATATTGCCGATGTGAACTCTGTCTAAAGTACGAGGTGTTTACGATTATTTTATTCCGAGAGTGACTTGACCTTAACGTGTTTTGACAATATTATGAGCATGTAACGTATAGTGAACTATCCTTTTTGTCAAAAAGGTACATTTACTACACCATGTCCAATCTCTATCAAAACGCTATTTGCCGCAGTTGTGTATTCATATTCACTGTAACATTTGCATGTGTTTATGTAAAATGTATAGTAGTTTCACTTTTCAGCATCTGTAAACTGTAAAGAGTAGAGTAGAGTCCTTATCTGATCAGGAGGTCACGGGTTCAAGTCGTAGAAATAATCTCTTGCAGAAATGCAGGGTAAGACTGCATATAATAAACCTTATATCTTGCAGAAATGTAGGGTAAAGTTACATACAATAAACCCTTATGATCCAATTTTTTTTTAAATCCCGCGCATAACAAGAGCCTAGTGCGTGACTCCTTTTATTTAAGAGTAGAGTGCCTTTCTCAGGCGTGAGAAGCAAAAAAAGAGTTGCACTCTTTACCCTTTTAAAGTTGGAAAGCTACGACTCTTTTTCCAATAACTTTTGCTTTTCCTACTGAATCAATCAATCAGAATGGAAAAAGAAATCTTTAATGGCTCCTTTTCTCTTTTGTCACAACTGTTAGATTCCTTTTGTGTTTAGAAAGGAAAAGCAAGATAGAAACTGAAAATGACTCAGATATTAATGAGATATTTACTAAAGTCGATATTTGGCTACTCTCAACTGTAAATTGAGGCGGAGCTAGGATATGACAGAAATTGTGTGGGATAACCAATTTTTAAAATGGTATTTATTTTTTATTTATTAATTTATTAAAATTAATATGAAAATACGTTGTCATTTTCTTTGATTTATTTGTGACATTTCTGGTTTCTGCACATCGGCTGTTACATGACTTTTTCTAAAACCAAATTCGGACATATACTATGCGAAAGTTTTAAGACTGTTAGGCCAAACTTCGAACAAATCTGAAGTTTTGTGATTTTAGGCACAGAAATTAAGGACATGTAGTCCTTAATTTAGAGTTACATGCACAAAAGTTAAGAACAGTTAGTCCTGAACTTCGAGTTTTAAGTTCAAAAGTTAAGAACATGTAGTCCTGAACTTAGTCTTACAAGTTCAAAAGTTAAGGACATGTAGTCCTAAACTTAGAGTTACAAGTTCAAAAACTAAGGACAAGTAGTCCTTAACTTAGACTTACGAGCTCATAAATTAAGGACACTTAGTCCTGAAGTTACAGTAACAAGCTCATAAGTTAAGGACACTTGGTCCTGGACTTAGAGTTGGAAGTTCAATAATTAAGGACACTTGGTCCTTAACTTAGAGTTACAAGCACAGAAATTAAGGACGAGTAGTCCTGAACTTACAATAACAAGCTCATAAGTTAATGACACTTGATCCTGAACTTTATGAGCAGAAGGGTATTTTCGTTCGGACGGGTAAAGTTTATTAAAGCAGTGGCTAAAAATTAAAGTCATTTTAAACAGTTGCTTAAAAGTAAATACATGTCTTATTAGTGGCTAATTGTGCACTTCCCCCCAGGATTTGAAGTTAATGAGTTCAAAATTTCTATTGTTTAATTAATGATTTGTACACTTTAATAAATTCTTTAGATAAATACAGTGTTTTGACCAAAGTTATTTTGTTCGACTGAACCTGTAATCGATATCCTAGCTTCGTCCCTGATTGTAAATACATTAATTGATGTTGTAGGTCGGAGGTGATAATTGTTTATCAATGTATTTTAACTTGTTGTGATAAGAAACACATCTTATTTTTTAAGTTACTAATCAAACTTTTTATGAGAAGTTAGGTGAGTAACATAAATATTCTTTTACACATCCAGTAAATAGAAATTAATCACATTGTTATAAGATGATGAGGTGATGTATTAATATACTAACTCGCTTGTAAGTACTTATGCTAGAAATGCTACCCCATTTTAAAGAAATAGGACTATTGCTATTAAAAGTCATATATAATTTAATTACATGCTTAAATTGTAAGAGCACCCGTGGCGAAGCCACATTGAACCAAGGGGTATCAAGTAACACCCTTTCGCCGGAAAATTACACTATTTTGGTATATAATCTTTTTTTAATTTTAAGTATATTTATTATAAGTTGATTTCTCTTGACTTTTCGATGTATCTAATTTATTATATTTTGACACTTCTTGATGAAAATTCTGAATCCGACACTTATGAGCACGCGTAACTTAATAGTTAATTTGTGAATTTTTTTTTTGCAGGGAGGTAATGCATGCAATGTGGAAACCACAAAAGTTCAAGGCAATTTACTTATGGGCAACACTCTATGTATTGACACTCACACTTCCATCAGCAGCAGCAGTATATTGGGCATTTGGTGATTTGCTACTTGATCACTCCAATGCCTTCTCTCTCCTTCCAAGAACACCCTTTAGAGACATGGCTGTCATTCTTATGCTCATTCATCAGGTTAGAAAAGAATTTTTATATGATAAAGTAATTATTCATAAATACAGGGTCCGGCTCAAAAGTTATACTCCCTCCGCTTTAAAAAGATTGTTTTAGTTTAACTTGGCACGCTTTTGAGATATATGATCTTAAATAAACTATACCATTTATGCCGATGTAAAACTTTTGAAACTTATAGTCTGAAACTTGTCATAATATTTCTGTGGCTATAAATATTTCTTATTAAAGGAAATATTGAAAGATGACAATCTTTTTGAAACAAACTAATAAATAAATTGTATCAATCTTCTTAAAACATAGGGAGTAGCTAATAAGGCTTGTGCCTTAAGCCCCCCAATTTTGGGGGTCCCATATTTTTTTTAGAAATAATAGGTTTATAGGTACTTTAAAATAATAATATTTAGTACTTTTAATACAAAAGTATACCATTTTATATAGAAATAGAAGTACATATATTCTTTAGATACGTAAATAAAGTAACCATTTGACTTATTTAAAATAGATAGTAACCATTTGAATAGTTTTCCCAACGTCTGAATTTGAATTGATATTTTTCTAAATTAACAGTGCTAAAGACAAATACTTTAATCGACATGCTCAATCAAATAAAAAGGATTAATTCTTTTTCAAATACTTACATTACTTATTCGTTAGCAATTTTTATAACAGTTGCCTTTGCAGAAAGAAGTTTTCAAAATTAAGTTGATAATAAGATCAACAATATCTTAAGAAAGATTAAATGGGTTGGCTAAATTATCAATTGAATTGTTAGAAGAAATCGATTATAAAAAAATTATTAACAACTTTGCATCAAAAAGCTAGAAGAATAGGCTTCAAACAAAAATATACCGTATAACTCTTAAAGAAAATTTAGGCTTCCCATTAAATTGGCTTTAGACCACACGTGTTTGAGTCGCACCTGGATAAATACTAAACAGTGACACTAATAAGCTGAAAAGTAAGATCGATTACTTGTTGCAATATATTAACGTGGTATTTGTATCCGTACCCACTTTTTGTATCACGTTTTAACTTATACCCGCTTTGCAAAAAAAATTGCAAGTGTACCCGCTTTTTCGCATAACTTCAACATAGGGGGGTGAAGTAGCAAAGACAATCACGCAAAACTTCAGCATTCTAGTAGACGGGCCTGAAGTAGCTTGCGAACTTCAGCTCTAGAGCTGAAGTTTTTGTCTTTATAACTGGGGAACTTCAACTCTAGAGCTGAAGTTTTGTCTTTGTAACTGGGAATTTGTCTTTGTAATTGGGGAAGAGCTGAAGTTCTGTCTTTGTAACTGGCGAACTTCAGCTCAGCGAGGAAAAGAGGGCTGAAGTTATTTAAAAAGTGGGTACAAGTTAAAAGTTTAAAAAAAAAAATGGGTATAGGTTAAATGGGGGCGACCAAATAGGGTGCCCCGTGCAATTTTTACTATATTAACATACAGTCAAACATCTCTATAACAACTTCGTTTGTTCCGAATATTTTGGGTCATTATATCAAACTGCTGTTATAGAGAACATATATTATAACATAACATAAAATTTAGTTCCGGAAAAGCCTGACTTTTATAGAGAAGTGTTGTTATATCGGAATGCTGTTATAGAGAGGTCTTACTGTATATTGATAATAAAAAAGTTGTACATTGAATCCCTTATCAATAACTAACTAGCTTCTTTATTGATCAAATTATAACATTGGGAGTTCTCTTTTTTATTGTTTGAATGCAGTTTATAACATTTGGGTTTGCTTGCACTCCATTGTATTTCGTATGGGAGAAGGCCATAGGCATGCACGAGTGCAAGAGCCTGTGCAAAAGGGCGGCGGCGAGGTTGCCGGTGGTGATTCCTATTTGGTTTCTGGCCATTGTTTTCCCTTTCTTTGGTCCTATCAATTCAACTGTTGGATCACTTCTAGTTAGCTTCACTGTCTACATTATCCCAGCTCTTGCTCACATGTTTACCTTCAAATCTGCTGCTGCTCGAGAGGTATATATCTACCATCATTAATTTTGCTGTTTTTTGCATTAATTTTGCTCTTAATTTTGCATCACACCCCTTGGGTATTTTTTCATTACATTAGGGTTAGACTGCCTTCATCACATTCTTTGGGCAGGGGCAGATGCAGCTAACTAGTACCGGGTTATCTGAACCCAGTACTTTAGGGGCGGTGTATAACTTTATATGTATAAATTCACTAAAATTGTTATAAATAGTAGATATGAACCCATAACTTAAAAATATAACATATTCAATGCTAAAAATCTAAGAAATTTAACCCACAGAGTTCAAAATCGTCAATTCGCCTTTGCCTTGAGATACGGTCCTTCCTCGGATCCTGCCTTAGTTAGATACAACGTGCAAAATTTTTAATTATAGAAAGTACAAAAGTTTGTGCGAAATAATATTAGTAGTGATGTATCATAATCAAGAGGCATGTAAGCAGAGGGGATCCGGAATTTTACTTTTATGGATTCAGGGCTCATGTTTAAACCACTGAACCTGTTATCTTATTTGAGTTATGAGTTCATAGTTCACTATTTTAAACAATTTTAGTGGATTTTACAAAAATAAATTCATGTCTCGGGTAAGAGTTATTGGCTATTAGATCCGCCCCTACATGTAGGTAGAGAAAGGTTGTGAAACTATATATAAGATTAAGAGTGTCACACAAATCGAATAAACAATGCGCTATATAGAACAAGTGTAGTTAGTTTACTGGTTATAATTAGTTGCTCTTATCTCTTTTCAAGTTTCTATATCATGTTTATTGTAGCTATTACCTATAGAGTCAACTTCTCTATAACAATCTTTTTTGTTTCTAATTTTTTTGGATGTTATAGCGAAATATTGTTATAGAGAATATATATTATAACAACATAAAAATTAATTACGAAAAATCTTGACTTTTATAAAGAAGTGTTGTTATAAAGAGATCTGACTGTAGTTATCTTTCAAATAATCCCATAGTATGAGAAATCAAATGCTAAATTACACTTCTTTTGTGATGCAGAATGCAGTAGAGCAACCACCAAGATTTGTAGGAAGATGGGCTGGCACATTTACAATTAACATATTTGTAGTTATTTGGGTATTCATTATTGGGTTTGGATTTGGTGGTTGGGCTAGTATGCTCAATTTCATACATCAAATTGACACATTTGGCCTTTTTACCAAGTGTTACCAATGCCCAATTCCTAAACAATTCTCCATCCCACCACCGCCTTACGCTGCCGCTCCACAGCCTTCTCCGGCCAACTTTACTCACCCCCACCACCCATGAGCCGCCGGAGTTTAAAGGGATTTTCAACAAAGCTTAATTGGCTCTTTTTTCCCTCTCAATTGCCACGAGAATGTTGAAATGTGACAATAGTATTTCTTCGCTATGAACTATTGAATGTAATATAAAAAGAAGACCAAGAAGAGATTTTGATTTCTTTTACTACAACAATCTGCGTAAATTAGCCAGCCAATTTCTTTTTCTTTTTACCTGCAACAATTTATTTACCTAGATTTGGATATTGACTGGAATTTGGAATGGAGTATGCAACAAAAATTGTAATTTTGTGCTCTTATTTTTTATTACTAATGTTTGCATTATATTAAATTGTGTATCATCTGCATCGTAAAATTTAAGTGTTTAAAGATGAGATTCTTAAGATTTGAATAATATGGAGACCAGCGGCGGATTTAGGGAGCGGAAGGGCCGATCCCCTTTGTCACAAAAATTATATTGTACATATAAGAAAAAATTCAGTTTGTACCCCTATATTTTATATTTTAAATCCCTTTGACACATCCCAAAAGCATAGCTTAGTGGCCAAGAGGGTTTAAAATCTTTGTAAGGTCGCTGATTTAATTTTCAATGGCGGTATTTTACACAACTAGCCGATTATATTTACTATGTACTTTTTTAGCCATGTACGTAAATAATACATTAATTATACCCGATTAATAAATTATACTTATGTTATACCTCTAATAATTTTAAGTGGATGGACGAGCGGCTATTTGGGTTAATTCTTCGTCCAAGAAAAAGTTTGCTATCGAAAATTGATAAATCGCACCAAACCGATAATCCGAGTCAAACCGGGGAAATATTCGATGTGGTTTGGTATTAAAAAATAAAACCCGACCATAATTGGTTTGGTTTGGTTTTAACTAAAAAAAGCAAATCAAAACCAAACCAACCCGTTAATACATTTATATAATTTTAAAAATATTTATACATTTAAATATTTATTGTAATGTAATTTATAAATATTTCTTAATCTTTTTCACAATTTTATTTTTTAACGTATTATTTCAAGTTTAAACTTAACATTCTTTAATGGTAAATAAATTTTAAAGCTCATAAATGTAGTAACTCAAACAAAGTTCAAATCAATATTAATGCTAACAAAAGAAATTCAATTCAATACTAGGAATGACGATAGTGTTGGATAATTATTTTAGTTTATATTGGTTTATAATAAAAAGGCATAACTTAGTTTATATTTTTTTTAATGCTTAGTTATGTATTATATTAGTACTTAATAGCTATACTTATTTTAGCATGACCTACATGATATTTTTAGATTATATTAATTTTTATTATGGCTTATTAATTAACAATATTTGTCTTATGTAACTATATTATTTTATCTTTGTTATTGACTTTAGTATAATGCTATGACTTATCTCATATTATTGTGTTAGTTTCTTAGAAAATACATTATATAGTTGTACTTTACTAGGACTTAAGAAATATTTGGAAAAGTTACATATTTTATAGTATGAAAACTTTATCGAAAAAAAATTCGAAAACCCGAAAAATTCGAGAAAAATCGAGATTGAAAATTTCGATTTTGTTGGTTTGGTTTGGTTTGGTTTGTAAATTAAAAAATTTGACACCATTGGTTTGATTTGATAATTGAAAATTTTGAACCAACCCGACCTATGTACACCCCTAATCCTATCCGGTGTTTTAAAAAGCGTTTTCGGGGCGAGGTGCACCAAAAATGCCCCGAGGCGATGATGTGAGGCGAAAGTCTCAAGAGGCGTACACCTATCAATTCGGGGTGTACGCCCCGAAGTTTAAGGTGCATTTTTTTGTGAGGCGTAAGCCCTAGAGATTTTTTCAAATTAAAACAAATTTTTTTGAATATGTCCTTCATATAATACCCAAATTTTCAAAAGTCAGCTTGGTAATTACTCAAAAGTTTTAAAAGGAACTGAACTGTATTAAATTTAAAAGTCAAGACTTTTTTTATTGAATGAATTCCTAATTCACGGTCTTTTCCAATTATGTATCTTGTCCGCTAGTTTGTTAATATCTCCCAAAAGCAATGAATATTCAATTTTTTTTACACATACAAAAAGAAATTCATTCTTCGTCATAACAACAAGTTCAAAGTTACTTGTGCTTGTAAATGGCGTATAATAGATTATTTTGACTAGTTTTTTTTTGTGGGGATGGAGCGCGTGCACACACGCGCGTGCGCGCACACACGCGCGTGCGCGCACAGACTCACACGCACTCACTCACTCACTCACACACACACACACACACACACACACACACATATATATATATATATATATATACATATATTTACTATAATCATATTATTTTATAAAATATTAAAAATTAAACATCGATAGGGCTTACGCCCCTGCCTCGGGACTTACGTCTCGCTGATGCATATGTAAAATGCTCCGTCTTATGCCCACGCCTTTTAAAACACTGATCCTACCTATAATTCAGTTTTATTCGTTCACTAAAGCCAATTTAGGAGTTCATTTTTACTTATTTTAGTCAAAGATAAAATTTGTATTGGGAAACAAAGAAAGAAACAATAGGATAGGCTAGAGGTGGGGATTGGGGAAAGCAAAAACATGTCATTGGAACTGTACTACGTGGTATTTGAGGTGTTATGTTAGGAAGAAAAGGAACAACAAGATATATTGTCCTATCACTTTGACCATTCCATTATTTGACCCACCCGTTGGTCAAATAATTTTGTCACACGAGTTTGGACTTCTCTACATAGGAACATGGACTACACCACCACTCCACCACCACCAGAACCATCGGACCTTAGTTCTATGCACCTTGACCCATCATCACTTACACTCCCCAATCATATCCCCTCTGAACAACCAACACCTACCTTTGCCCAGACCTTGCTCAAGAACAACCAACTAACTTCTTACGCAACCACCTCCCATCAAACACACTCCAACCTAGATTTCACTGAAGAAACCACCATCAATGAATCTCACTTGGATACCTTCATCCCTCTCACCACAGCCGATAAAACTCGCCTATACTCACCTTGGAGGAATTCTGTTATCATAAAGTTTTTTGGTCGAAAAGTAGGCCATCAAACACTACGAACCAAATTAACATCTCTTTAGAAACTCACCAAAGACCTACCCTTTATAGACCTTGGTTGTGATTTTTTCCTAGTAAAATTCCAAAAGGAAGAAAATATGCTTAATGCTCTACACAATGGCCCTTGGTTTGTCCTCAACCATTTCCTCTCTGTTCGCAAATGGAAGCCTAAGTTCATTGTTTCAAACACACAAAGACTGCCCGAACTACCTATAGAGTTCTACGATCTAGAAATACTAAAACGTGTAGGAGAGAAGATTGGAACACTACTTAAAGTTGATACTTGCACTTCGGCTACTACGCGCGGTCGCGATGCAAGAATTTGCATAGAAGTTGCACTAGAAATGCCACTTAAAACACATTTTTATTGGATCCCACTGGCAACAAACTGTCTATGAAGGTTTTAACATGCTCTGTACACTTTGTGGCAGATTAGGTCATATGAAAACCCACTGCTCCCTCCACTCAACCCAATAGATTCCCCACAGCAGGACCACATCCACCACCCCCTATCCAATAGCTTCCAGTTCTCCACCTAGCCTTACAGACCTCCACCACCCAGCGGCTAACTCACACCATCACTAAGAATGGAAAACAATCAGTTTTCCCTCAAAACATAGACCAAGGGAACGATCACCCCTCCCTAACCACCACACAACCAATCTCAGTCCACCCAGACAAAAGGAACCCACCAGTAAAAACACCAACCCTAACACTAAACATCACACTACCAGAGTCCTGGGTAATGTCACCTCTACTTCGTCATTAATTAATGCTAAAACCCACTAATCAAACAAAAAAATTTTCCACCAAAACTCTAAACATGCTTAACAACCTTGACTCCATGGATCACCAACCAATGGACCACACAGGCCAAGATGTTGGGCCAACTAAATCAGGCCCATACGAAATCACAACTGACCACAGCCCAAATACCAACTTGTCCAACCTAACACTGCTCACCAATAGTGCAGCTGACTCATCCAATAACACACCCTCACATTACACCTATCACGGCCACGTGGATTCATACCTCTCAAATACTGCCAACAAGGATCCATGCATCCACCCATCACCCCTATCCATAGGCCATCAATTATCAGCCTACCTTACGACAACCCAAAACCCCACTATTCCTATCGTAAGCCCAATACAACCCACTCAAAAACCAATATCCACTATATTACCTGATAGATCCCAGCATCCAACACAAGTTACAACCACGCCCCATGCAAATCACCTCACCAATCAAGTACCCTCATCTAATCAACCGCCCTCATCAACCAATAATCAAATAGAGAACACTGAGACCTCATCATTTGAAATCCAAAACACAACCTCAACATTAAACACTCCTCCACTTAATTCCACCCTCACAAATGTATCGACTACCTTACAACTTCCAACACAGGAGAACCCTCTCCTACACCAGCACAAATCTCCTCCATCATCCCATATTTCTCAACACCATAACCATGCATCCATCACACGAACATCAACCTCCACCAACTCCAATCTACATCACACAATACCCACCAACCCAAGCATATCCCCAGTCCTGGTTGGAAATGAGCATGCACGATCATGCACTGACCTTCACAATGGAGATAGATCACCAAGATGTGATAGTAATGATCCAAAACCCAACGGATATAGCACAGATAGCTACATAATGAATGCGAATGGGAGTGACCCTATACAATCAGTTCCTATGGTCCATGCACCCACCATCTACACTACAACACCAAAATCATCACCTGTCCCCACTAATCCCACCACCTCTCTCAATGCTGTTACCACCACCCTCTCCAGTTCACCCAATGGAGATGGAATTTCCATTCTACCCACCATAACAACCACCACAACACTTTGTACCATGGATCCAACCTCGAGCAGCCATCACCCCAATAATACCACTACAAGCACAAGCAACCCCATACCACCCCTTCCCTCTCCAACCAGTCCACCACACACCCCAGTCCATTTCTAGAAGAACTCGAAGAAATAACACAACTAGAGGTTGCAGCAACAATGGCAGAGATAAGGGAAACCCTACCAATTCTGAGCTACCTCAATGGCAACAAGACATACACCCTCAAAGAAGCCTATGAAAGAAAGGTAATAATCACATGCCCGCCATAACTCCAAAGTGTCTCACTCAACATCCGGCCAACACGCAATCCAGAAGTGGGGAAATTTGTTATAGTCTTAATCCCAGCAATGATGACGACCATATCCTCAACACCGGAGAAGGAGTCTCCACCCAACACACTCAATAATCAATCCATGCAGTTTGTTATATGGAATTGTCGAGGAGGAAGATCACCAGAATTCACAAGAAATTTTCGTTTAATGATTAACTATCACAAGCCAGCACTAGTGGCATTACTGGAAACACATTTGCAAGATCATGAACACCTCAAGCTCAATTTTGGTTTCTCTCACATGGCACAGTCACCTGCTAAAGGCTTATCAGGAGGCATAGCTCTATTGTGGAAGGAGGACGTAATAAAACTGGAACAAGTAGCTGTAACAAGACAATAGATCCACTCTATTGTCCAGGTACACCCTAAACCAAACAAATGGCTACTTTTTTATCATATATGCAAAAAATGACCTACATGCACACACTCTGCTGTGGGACAATCTACGTACTTTGTATGATAATATAAAGTTACCTTGGTTAATAGGGGAGGACTTTAATGAAATCATTAACCAAAATGAAAAATATGGAGGTAATAGAATTAATAATAGAAGAAGTGACAACTTTATTAATTGCATAAATTACTGTAGATTAGTAGACCTAGGTTATACAGGAAACCGTTATACTTGGTCTAATAATCATTCAATTTCCTCAAGAATTTTGGAACGTTTAGATAGATGCATGGCCACCTATGAATGGATTAACTTATTTCCAGAGGCTTCCGTACACCACCTACCTAGGGTTCATTCGGACCATAGCACTTTACTACTCATTCGCGTAACTTTGAATAAAAATAACTTTTCTACTAACAAATACTTTTCTTAAGTGGTGTACACGTTTACGTGACACAAATAAAGGTTAAAATAAACACTCTAGAGACTTTTAGGAACAAATTTCTTAAAAAAATTATTATCGGAATTGCGTACACGCTCGCGTGACGTGATTTCGGTTTCTTTTGAAAACAAAACAAAATATGCGCTTGCACACTTTTTTTCATATTATTTAATGAGTTCAGTGTCAAGAATTGTGTACACGTCTGTGTGACATGATTTTAGACGCGTGTTAAACTCTACGGGTTTACGCATACGTGACTCGTCTCAAAATAACTCTTTAAATACAAAAGAACATTAAAAGCGGTAAAAATATAAAAATGCATTTAGGTTCTAAAATCAGTAATTAAATAATTTAGGACAAGTTTAATCATTAAACGACCGTGCTAGAACCACAAAATTCGGGAGTGCCTAACACCTTCTCCCGGGTTAACAGAATTCCTTACCCGAATTTCTAGTTCTCAGACAATTTAAATAGAGTCAAAATTCCTCGGTTTTGGGATTTCTAATAAATAAATGGTGTCCCGGAACACCGTAAAAAATCCGGGTGGCGACTCTGAAAACAAATAAATCCCAAAAATCGAATAATGTCACTTAAAGTGGAAAAATTCCCTTATTACCCTCACCGGTGAAAAAGGAGGTGTGACACCACACTTCAACATCGCAGACGTAATCGCATCTCAGCACTCAAAGATACATCGGGTAACTAGATACTAGACCAAAATGATATTAACAATCACATTGAAGTTTATTAACAAACCTTATTCACCACCACACACTGCCTCCATCACCTAACCAACCATCAAGATACTATCCCACACCATTACCACACATTAGAAGCCCCAATTACCCCCATTGAAATTAAACAGGCACTAAATTCTTTCGAACCAATGAAAGCTCCTGGGCCCGACGACCTACATCCGTTATTTTTCCAAAATTACTGGACCCAAGTGGAACCCCAAATTAATTCTCTTTGTACTGAAGTTTTTAACAATCATCAAATTCCTCCTGAAATTAATAAAACTTACCTTTGCCTAATTCCAAAAACTAAGCAACCTACCCTCATCACTCAGTACAGACCTATTAGCCTATGCAATACTATTTATAAATTAATCACTAAAATCATCGTCAAAATATTAAAACCTATACTAGTAAAATTAATAAGCCTAGAACAGCCTGCTTTCCTAAAAAATAGAAGAGCCACTAACAATGCTATACTAGTGCAAGAAATAATTCACCACTTCATGAAATCAAAAGGAACCAAAGCATCTTTCCTGTTAAAACTAGACGTCGAGAAAGCTTTCGATAAGCTAGAATGAGGCTTTATCTATGACACACTCCTATATTTCAAATTCCTAACACATTTTATCAAACTTATAATGTCATGCATCACCACTTCTTCAATATCAATACTTATCAATGGACAACCAACCCCGTTCTTCTCTCCCTCAAGGGGCATTCGCCAAGGAGACCCCTTATCTCCCTACATTTTCATCATATGCATGGAGATGCCATCTAGGAAAATATACACAGAAGTAGACTACCTTAATTGGCAACCAATTCATATATCTCGCAATGGACCAGCTCTCTCCCACCTTCTATTTGTAGACGACATTACCATAACATCTAGATTAACCACGAAAAGCATCAACTCTATCATAGATACTCTCAACTTATTCACCAATCATTCAGGGCTCACTATAAATTACGAGAAATCAAAAATTTTCTTCTCAAAGAATACAACACAAGAAGCCAGAGTAAATCTAACAACTTTATTCCACATGAAAGAAGGGAATACTTTTGGCAAATACTTAGGGTACCCAATCTTTAACTCAAAACCTAAACCTTCCGACTTTCAATTTCTCCTTGACAACTTCAAAAATAGACTAGCAGGCTGGAAAACTAATCTATTATCAATGGCCGGCCGAACTACCTTAATCAAATCTACCCTAAACTGCCTTCCTAATCACATTATGCAGCTTATTAAAATTCCTACTCAAATCATCAGAAAGATGGACCAATACCAACGAAACTTTCTATGGGGTACCACTACTCACAAACGAAAAATCCACCTCATAAAGTGGAACACTGTCCAGATTCCAAAGGAAAATGGGGCTTAGGGATTCAAAACCTCGTTCTTAAAAACACATCCCATTTGGGAGCCTTAGCATGGAGACTATTTCAGTCCCCTAACTCACATTGGGCCAACGTTTTAATCTCCAAATACATTCATACCGCTAACACTAAAAAAACTTCTACCATATGGAAAACCATCCTACAAGGCTGGGCATCACGCCAACTTGGGACCAAATGGCATGTTGCCAATGGATATCATATCAGATTCTGGAATGACCCTTGGTTAGATACCAATATCACACTATGTACACAAGTTGAAGGACCCGTACTACAACACGAACAATCATCCACTTTATCACAATTCATCACAGGCACCCACATAAATTTGAACGACTTTTCCATAAAACTTCCGGACCCTATAGTGGAACAAATAAAAAATTACTATCTCCCAATACCATGTCACACACATACAACTGACCACCTCTTTTGGAGCCTCAACTTCACTGGACTATTCTCAGTCAAATCACTATACCATATGCTTCAACCTAGTGACATGAACAACTCTTTTAAATGGCTATGGGAACTACAACTACCCCCAAGGATCAAATATTTTCTATGGTTAATGTGCCACCATCGGTTACCCACAACTAGCTACCTTCACCATATCAATATTGCACAGACGCCTCACTGTCCCATATGCACCAACCAGGAGGAAACCATAGGCCATCTTTTCTTTACGTGCCAATATGTCCAGTCCACATGGACATCTATATGCATTGATACCAGGAACCCTATATTAGACAACCTACATAATCACACCCCTTATAAACTCTCCCAATTTATCTGCCAACCTAACCTCTCCCATATAAACATACCACCAAGAATCCTTATTCCATATACCCTATGGCACATTTGGAAAATAAGAAATCGATACTCCTTTGATAGAAAATATCTAGCCCCTATCCCAAGCCTCTGAATAAATTCACTTAGGCCCCTACTCCAACACTAAAGTGCATAAACATAACACAATAACCATAAAGTGGATACCACCAACTTTGGGAGGCCTTAAACTCAACTGCGATGGAGCATATTCACCTAACTCTAACGCACGTGGGTTTGGAGAGGTGTTTAGGAACCATACAGGAAATTGGATACTAGGGTATATGGGTTTACGCCTCAGAGGAAACTCACATTACATGGAACTAACTGCACTACATGAAGGGCTACAAATCGCAGTCCAAAACAACTTCACACGTTTGGACATCAATGTGGACTCCATTGAGGTAATCTATCTTCTCCATTCAAATAATTCCCACTACTCATTGTTAAATGACTGCAGATTGCTCCTCCAGCTGCTGGGTAACCCTCCAGTATCACACGTCTACAGGGAGCAAAACGAAGTAGGGGATCAGTTGGCAAAACTTGGAGCAACCCAAACCATGCAGACTCAACCCTCCACTGCAGTATTTTGTACACCACCTCCTTTCGTGTTGAACGACTTCAATGATGACCTAAGGGGAAAGGAGCATCAACGACTTGTCAGCTCCAACAATGAAACTCCTCCCTCTTTTTTTTTAATAGGCCATCCATATTTTGTCCCGCTGGGAATGTAGTAGTTGATCAGAATGACTCCGCTGTATTTAGCTCTTAGCTCCTTGTAACATGTTAACTTTATAAAACTGCATCTTTCAAGACCAAAAAAAAAAATTGTCACACAAAAAAATATTTACTTCACCTAAAATTGACATTAAATTCAATGGTAAAAGATCAACAAGTTACTGGATTCCCTCGAGAAAACCAGCCGTCGCTTCAATTTCCCAAAGTAAATGTATTATTAAAAAGAAAAAGAACTTTGAAAAACAAAAACTGGAAACATAAAAAGAACACTAGTAATCTGTTTTATACTTGTGCATTAGTTATTTGTCGCTTAATATGAAAATCAAACACTTGTGTTGACCCAAGTCACTGCATAATTTTGAAGATTGACAAATGTCTGACCAGTTGAACCAGGTCCATCAGAGCATACACACTTGACCTGAAACATTGGCACACAAACCATATATGCATAGGAGATGAATGCAATTGTGAAATATCAATGAACAAGGAGAGTATCTTCTAATGCGAAAAGGTTGCAAACTGATAAGAGAATAGTTGAATTCAGCAAGGACAGAAACGAAGGAAGGAATTTGAGTTTGATAAGAACTTGTTCTCCCAGGTAGAGTCGTACCAGAACTCAACTGACTTTCTAAATAATTGAAGTATTCTTGCTTGAATCAAGAACGCACAAGTGAAGAAGTGAATCAAGATCTGAAAGCAAAATTCCCAGATATTTTGCCAGCAGAATTACTGTGCGACATAAGGCTACAGACCAGCTAAAAGAACCAGTTCCATCTGTTTATCATTGAGTCTAGTTGGTTGTAGTAGGAGATTTAATATTGTATCTTTTTAGCTTTCATAGAAGCAATTGTAATAGGTACTCATTGTTCAAGTTAGTGTTAACTTGAAGCTTGTATAAATTAGCTAGGGGCTAGTTACTACAAAGGGATTAGAGTTAGTCCTAGGATTACAAAAGAGTTTATTTTGTAAGTCCGTTTGGCTCAGAGTTTTAGTGAAGAGCTTGAGCAAATCCTACTAAGGAGTAGGTCGTAGTTTTTTCACCTTTTGAGCTAGGTGTTTTCCACATAAAAATATCTGTGTTTTTACTTTATTGCTATTATTATTCTGCAACAGTAGTAGTTGGAACACCAAGAAGAACCAGGTTCTTCTAGAGAGACATCACTCGAAAATTGGGTACCACACAAATTAACCTATCTTCTTGTGTGGTATTGACGTCTAAAACATCAATTGATATCAGAGCAGGTTATCCTTAAAAGGCTAAAACCTTGGAGAAGATCAAGATGAGTGCACCACCTAGAAATTGGGAAGGTCAATCAATTGCAAGGCCACCACTCTTCAATGGCCAATATTACTCTTGGTGGAAAAACAGGATGAAGGACCACCTGATTGGAGAAGACTATGAACTCTGGGACATAGTCACTGATGGTCCTCTAGCTACCATGATGAAGACTGCTAAAGGTATAGGTGTACCAAAGACTAGAGCTGAATGCACTGCTGAGGATCTGAAGAAATGGGAGAAGAATGCAAAGGCCAAAAAGTGGCTAGTGTGTGGACTAGGTCCAGACGAGTACAGCAGAATCCAAAGCTGCACCACTGTCGAATAGATCTGGGATACCTTGAAAGTAGCCCATGAAGGAACACCTCAGGTTAAAAGGTCAAGAGGTACTCCACTATACTCTTAGTATGAAAACTTCACTATGGAAGAAGGAGAGACTATCCAAGAGATGTACACAAGGTTCACAACCTTGACTAATGAACTGAAATCTCTTGGAAGAGTCATTCTTGAAGAGGACAGGGTTGAGAAGATTCTGGCAAGGGTCTTGCCTATTTCCTGGGAAAGCAAAATCACTGCTATCTAGGAATCCAAAAATATGACAACCCTGAGATTGGATGAGCTGATTGGAAACCTCACTGCCTATAAACTCAGAAAGTAGACAATGGAGATGGATGGTAGAAAGAAGGAGAGGAGTCTAGCATTAAGAATCACTGAGGGAGCAGATCTGGAGGTTGATGAGATGACCATGACCACCAAAGAATTCAGAAAATTTCTCATGAGGAAGAAGGGCATCTCTAGAGGAGGAAACTACAACAAAGCAAAAGCTCCAGAAAGGCCAACCAACG
>ML414384.1:431-11228 GCA_005239525.1 Nicotiana knightiana | reverse complement strand
TCATCAAAAACTGTCCTCAGTGGGAAGTAGAATGGAAAAATGAGAGATATGAAAGAAGGAACAGGAAGAAGGAACATGTCCAACCCAAGAAAACCACAACAAAGGCTATGGTTGCTGCTTGGGGGGAAAGTTCAGATGAGGAATCAGAAGATGGGGAGACAGAAGATCAGGCTCTCATGGAAATTGGAGAATCTGATGAGGAATCACATGAAGAACCAGAGGTAAATATCTCCCATCTTAAAAACAAAGTAAAGTTTCTATCTAAGGAAAAACTCTCTGAGTTGCTACTTGATTTCATAGATGATTCTGAGGAAACAACCAAAGAGAAGGATCAACTATCTAAAGAATGTGCAATCCTAAAAGCAAAGTGCATGAACCTGGAAATCTGAGTCAGTGAATCTGAAACGAAAAATACTGTCTTGTTGAACCAGGTTCATCCACTTGAAACTGAGATTCTAGAACTAAAATCTGAAAACTTAAAGCTAAAGCTAGGATCCAATAAAAAGTTTGTTGATTATTCTCATATCATGTTAGAAGAAAACGTGGGAAAACTCAAAGATAAGATATATGCCAAGGATGAACAGATAAGAACTCTTAACGAAGAACTTGGCAAAGTCAAACATAAATTAGATCGAACTTGTAAATGAGAATAAATCCTCTGATGCCCTGATATGGCTTCAAGAGAAATCATAGTAGAAACAGGAGAGGGATTGGATTTGGAAGTCAATTGCCCAAGTGGAATCCCAAAAACAAGTATCTCACTCTCCCTGAGAATAAAATCTGCACCCATTGTGGTAAGACTGGGCACTACAAATAAGAGTGTACTTCAAAAGAGCAGGCCAGTCGAAAAAATGAGAGGTTTTTAAAAAGGAAAAACCGGCTATNAAGTGAGAGGAGGCAGGCAAATTTGGTATTTGGATAGTGGCTGCTCAAAGCATATGACCGGGAACATGGAACAGTTCCTTTCACTTGAAAGTCTCAAAGGAGGAAATGTCTCCTTTGGAAACGGAAAGAAAGGTGAAATTATTGGGGTTCGTAAGGAACCAGAAGATGAGGAGCTTGGACTGGTGAGAAGCAGTGATCACATTGAAGCAAACATGGAAGGAGGAACAGGTGATGGACCAGGTTCAACTACCCCAAGCAATATGACCTGGCTCTGATCCTGCTCCACAGTACCAAGACACCATGGAATTTTCTAGGAATGAACAACTGGTACTCAAACCACATAGATATCAGAGTTCTCACCCTCTTGAGAACATCATAATAGATTGGACATCCGGAATCAAAACAAGATCATCCTTGAAAATATGTGTGCGTTTGATGCCTTTCTATCCATAATCGAACCAAAGAACATTGGGGAACCCATACAAGATGCTGATTGGGTAAATTCCATGCAAGAAGAGCTGAATCAGTTTGAAAGAAGTCAAGTATGGCACTTGGTACCCAGGCCACTAGACAGATCAGTGATTGACACCGAGTCGGTCTTTAGGAACAAGCTCGATGAGGATGGAACTGTTACAAGGAATAAGGCAAGACTAGTTGCTCAAGGGTATATTCAAGAATAAGGAATTTACTATGATGAGACCTTTGTCCCTGTGGCAAGACTGGAGGCAATCAGACTTCTTATAGCATTTGCTGCACACATGGAATTCACTCTTCATCAGATGGATGTTAAGAGTGCCTTTCTCAATGGCTATCTGAAGGAAGATGTATTTGTCAAGCAGCCTCCAGGTTTTGAAAGCAAGGTGTCTTCCTGACCACGTATACAAACTCGACAAGGTNGAGTGAGTTTGAGATGAGTATGATGGGTGAACTAAACTTCTTATTAGGCTTGAAAATCAAGCAAAACTCAAATGGAACAATGATCCACCAACAAAAGTACGTGAAAGAATTGCTCAGCTGTTTAAAATGGAAGACTCAAAGGAAATAGACACTCCCATAGCCACAACTAAAAAATTGGATATGGATGAACATGGTTCATCCGTTAATCAGAATCTATACAGAGGAATGATTGGGTCTCTATTATATCTCACTGCCATCAAACCTGATATTGTGTTCAGCGTGGGACTGTGTGCTAGGTTTCAGGAAAATCCAAAGGAGTCCCACCTCACTGCAGTGAAGAGAATTTTGAGATATTTGAAAGGCACCACTGATTTGTGCCTTTGGTATCCTAAAGGTAGTAATTTCGACCTTGTAGGATATGCTGATGCTGATTATGCAGGTTTCCTGGTTGACAGGAAAAGTACTTCAGGTATGGCTCACTTTCTGGGCTCATGCCTTGTGTCTTGGGCTACCAAGAAACAAAATTCAGTAGCCTTGTCTACTGCTGAGGCTGAATATGTGGCTGCAGCCTCTTGCTTTGCTCGGTTGCTATGGATCAAGCAAAAACTCATGGACTTTGGTATAGATGTGGGATGCATTCTTATTTTCTGTGATAACAGTAGTGCCATTAGTATGACGAAGAACCCGGTTCATCATAAGAGAACTAAGCACATAGATGTTAGGCACCATTTCCTGAGGGATAACTATGAAAAAGGAATGATCTCAATTGAATTTTTCCTACTGATCAACAAATTGCAGATATCTTTACTAAAGCACTGAGTATGGAGCATTTTGAGAGAAACAGGCTTGAAGTAGGGATGATTAAAATCACCTGATTGAAATTGTTTTTTTGGCTAGAAACACTAACATAGATAATAAACCAATCTAATCATTGCTCAGCATCATGACTTTACTGTCATACTCTCTTGCCATGTATTAATATTATTCTATGATTGCTAATGATGTTTCTCTATCTTTGTAATTGAGGCAAATTAAGGACTTTAACACGATGAACCTGGTTCATATTACTGACAAGGTACGTGCTCATCTCCATACAATTATTGAACTAATTACAGTCACACATGAGCAGGATTCTATCTATATTTGATTCATTTCAAATTCTTTGTACTAATCCCTAAATGAACCCGTTCCAACAAGTCACATCAGTACTCAGTTAGCCTAGAGGTAGGGAACTCTTAACCGTCTAATCAATGACACTCCTACAACTATTAGACTTCCACTTGAATAAATATTATACCCATTGTAAAATTAATATCCATATATATTATATAAGGGTCATCATTACTCTCCTCTTCATAAAGTAACTGTCGAACCTAGATCATTAGTCTTCAAACCCAAAAACTGATCGCTCTTTGTTTTCTTCCTAACAACACTCATAATCATGTCTTCACCACCATCTGCTTCTTCTTATTCTTCACAAAATTGTGATTATGATGGAGGGAACTATGAATCAGATTCAAATTCTCTATCGGTATACAATTCTCAATCTTCAGAAAAAACCTCAACCCCTGAAAACCCTCCTATTCCTGAAAACCCTCCTGTTCCAGAACCCACATCTAACCCTAACCCAGTCCCTCATGGTCGTCGTGTAAAGGTTCTTGCAAGAAAATCAGTGGCTTCTAGGTCACGTGCAAAATTCTTGGAGGCAATCTGCAGGTTGAAAAGGATAAGAATTCTGAATCATCAAGTGAATCTTTTAAATCAGCCAACAAGGATGAAGCACCTGGTTCATCAAATTCTGAATAAGGTAATCTCGAGGCAATTTATGAATCTGCTAATGCTGAGAACATGTTTGTTCTGGTTGAGTCGGTAGTGGATGTTGAAGTGCCTAGTAGGCAAAGAAAATTGGAAAAAGGTTAAGTTCTTGAGGGAAAGGGATTTGGGGAGGATGGTACTACATTGACTATTTGTGGTCCTATTCTTGAGAAGGTTGGAGAAGATGTCACAGAGATAGGGGAAGTGTAGTCGAGGAAGCAACGACAGGTCTAACAAGCTTAAAGAAAGGAGTAGATGAACCTGGTTCATCTGGGGAAGAGACACTGGCTGAAAGGCTAAGGAAACCGGGGAAGTCCTATAACCCCAAGAAAATGAGGACTCAGAAGTCCAAGAAGGCTACTAACCCAGGTCCTTCTAAGAAGAGGAAAACTTCTATAGTTGCTGATGCTCCTGTTCCTAAGGTGCGTGCTACACGTAGTGCTGTGAGAGAGAGGAAGAAGAACTGCTTGAGAAGGTTCTGCTTGAGAGAAAGAAAAAGAGAGCTGCAAAGGGAAAGGCTAAAGTAGGAGAGCCTGTGGAGACTATTGTGGTTGAAGAGGATATGATGGACCTAGTCCATCATGAGGAGCAGACTGCTCCTGTTGTGGTTGAGGCACCAAAATCAAAAAGGGCTAAGGCTTCTTCAAAGAAGTCAGCTACAGTGTCTGCCACACCTACAAGAACAGTTAAAAGGACCAGGTCCAAGGCAAGAAAAGTGAAAGTTGTTGAAAAAGATGATGGTAAAGAGTGGAGTGGAGAAGATGAGGGGGAAGTTGGTGAGGTGACTGACAGAATCACCTTGTTTGGCAAAAGAACAATTTTGAAGGGAAAGTTGATGAAGGATCTTGAGGAACCTGGGATGAAATACCTGCTGGACACACTGGATGTTCAGGGGTGGAAGAACATGGTTATTCATATTGAAGGAAGGTTGGCTAGAGCTGAACTGGTGGAATTCATGGGTAATGCAGTGGTCAAGGACGGCAGGGTCACTACCACAGTCAAAGGAATTCAAGTCTCCTTTGATTCTATAGAACTGGGAGAAATTCTGGAAATTCCTGCTGAGGGCTAGGAGGTACACGAGGAAAAGATGGCCTAGTTTAGATGGGATGGCCTCAGCAATCAATATTACCAGATTCTTCAGTGACAATGAAAGGGAGATTGAACTCAGGCCAATCTACAAGAGTGAAATGAAGCCAAAACACAAGTTTCTCTTCGAGTTTGTCATCAAGTTCTTGCTTCCAAGACAAGAAAGAAGGCACATAGCCAACTATATGGATCTGACCTTGATGGAATGTTTGTTTAGGGGAAAGCAGATCAATTGGCCAACCTTCATCATCCAACTCTTGGACAGAGTTGTGAATGGAACAAAAGCACATGCAATTCCATATGGCTTTATTCTGACTGCTGTGCTTGCTCATTTTGATGTTCTTGTGAAAAAGGCTGAGATGGCTAATGCCAAGGACTATTTTGGGAAGGATACTTTGCTGACTTGCGATTATACTATCAATGTTCCTGCAGATGAACCTAGTTCATCTAGAAAGCAGCCTGTCAACAGCAAAGTTAGAACTCTGGTGTAGGAAAGCAAGATCAAGGATATGGAAATCCTTCGTTTGAAGTCTCGTTTTATTGAGGTTGAAGCTGAGCGGGATGCTCTCAGGGCTGAATTAGCAAAAGAGAAGGAAAAGAACGAGGGTGTTATTAACCAGATGCTTTCAATTCTACAAACCAAGACCACAACCTCCTCTGCACCTTCCCATCCTTAGGCTGTTCAGAGCTTCCAAAACCCCTCTTTAGACCAGTTGTTCAGTTTTAGTTGTTTTTATTCTGTTTTGCTCATGGTTATGGTTGTTTTTGTTTTTTTTGTATGGTGGTTGATGTACGTTCCTAATCAATGAATTTTTGCTGTTTTGTTATTGACTTGTCTCAATTTCATAGATATCTTACATTTATTGGTTACTTATGATCATGTTTGCACCTGCAGTTGCCTCAATGGCCATGAGTAATTGTTAACAACACTGGTGAGTTTATCATGTTGCAAACTTTTCAATGATGCCAAAAAGGGGAAGACATATGTGCTTTTATATTTCAAGTGATATTTATAGCCTAATGAACCTGGTTTCTCTATGATAAATGCTTAAAAAAACATACAAAGTGTTTGAGTTGTATACAGGGAGAAGCACAGAGTTTTTCATCATCAAAAGGGGGAAATTTGTTGACCCAAGTCACTACATAGTTTTGAAGATTGACAAATGTCTGACCAGTTGAACCAGTTCCATCGGAGCGTACACACTTGACCTGACGCGTTGGCACACAAACCTTATATGCATAGGAGATGAATGCGATTGTGAAGTATCAATGAATAAGGAGAGTATCTTCTAATAAGAAAAGGTTGCAAACTGATAAGAGAATAGAAGTTGAATTCAGCAAGGACGGAAACGAAGGAAGGAAGTTGAGTTTGATAAGAACTTGTTCTCCCAGGTAGAGGCGTACCAGAACTCAACTGACTTTATAAATAATTGAAGTATTCTTGCTTGAATCAAGAACACACAAGTGCAGAAGTGAATCAAGATCTGAAAGCAAAATTCCCAGATATTTTGCAAGCAGAATTACTGTGCGACACAAAGGCTACAGACCAGCTAGAATAACCAGTTCCATATANCTACTAAGGAGTAGGTCGTGGTTTTTCACCTTTTGAGCCAGGTGTTTTCCACGTAAAAGTCTCTGTGTTTTTACTTTACTGCTTTTATTATTCCGCAACAGTAGTAGTTGGAACACCAAGAACCAGGTTCTTCTAGAGAGACAACACTCGAAAATTGGGTACCACACAAATTAACCTATCTTCTTGTGTGGTATTGACGTCTAAAACATCAACTTGTATTACCCTTATACTTTCTAAGTTTCAATTTAGATGAGGCAGTTTCTCGGCACGGAGTTTAAGAAAAAAAAAAACTTTTCAAACTTATAGTTTTAAAAGTTTAAGGGTAAAAACTTTGTGGGGCCATAATATTTTTGTGGTTATAAAAGCTAAATCTTAAAGGGTAAAAGTTTTGAATGTTTCTATTTGGCCACATTTACATTGGCCCAACGATGGCCACAGTGGTGAAATATCATTAAAGCCCTTGATTTCATATTTGGCTTAATAGCCATTATTTTTCTCCAAAATATTTTCCTCCCAAATTAGTTAATAACTATTGATTATCCCAAAATATTGATCCCATAAAATCATCATTCTTTCATGGGAATATCAAAATCCTTCGTATGTATATCTTACCTATACTATTACGTTTTTTTTAAAATAAAATTTATACGGATGGGAAGATAAAAAGCCTTTGTATGTATACATAAACTACCCTTAGGGTACATGTTTTGCACATGTATCCAATATCAATCAAATATATTTTTTTAAAATTATTAAAAAATTAATAAATAATGTGTTTGACTTTTAAAATAAAAGTTAACAAAAAATGTATAATTTCTTGAAAATGATGACTACTAAATATATTATTTAGCTGGCTCAATGAATAATGAATTCTTTTCATAAAAGTTCTTAGATGCCTTATTGTAGTTTCTGAGGACTTCTATAGAAATATCTTATAAAAGAATATTGTTATTTCTATGATCTAATACAAAAAAAAATTTAAAAAATATGTAAATACTATTATTAACGAAGATTTGTCAAATAAAATAAACTAAAAAAAAAGTCTCTGCCATTTTGGGAATAAAGAAGTTGGTGTTATGCTCGTAGAAAAAATTGATAAGGGGAAACTTAATTCCTAAATGACTTATATTTTTTTACATCAAACAATTTAATATTGAACATAAGAGAAGTTGTCATTTGTAAAATAATAATAATAATAGTAATAATAGCAATAATAATAGTAATAATAATAATAACAGCAATAATAATAGTAATAATAATAACAAAAACAATAATAACAATAATAATAATAATAATAATAATAATAATAATAATAATAATAGCAATAATAATAGTAATAATAATAATAATAATAGCAATAATAATAGTAATAATAATAACAAAAATAATAAAAATAATAATAATAATAATAATAATAAAAAAAATAATAACAACAACAACAACAACAACAATAATAATAATAATAATAATAATAATAGCAATAGTAATAGTAATAATAATAACAAAGATCTAGGGGCTGGCGGTAATCGACACGGCCATCCAGATTTAAATAAAAAATATCCTTATTCAGGAATAAGAATAAGAATCAAAATATACAAAGATTTATTTATAATTGGGTAGCTATATGGTAAATTCTTTTACCCGAGCAAGGGGCCTGTCGAGACAGTAATACATACTCAAATTGAGCCCATGTGTCTAGCGGTATCTAACTACTTTAAGACCATTGCGCCCTTGGTCCTTTAACGGGCTTTGGCGGTCACACGCAGCTTGCTAGACGTAGCCACTAAGGCAAAGCCAATAAGAGCAGTACCAGGTCTGACTGTACCACCATCTCAGAACCAAGCTAGGCANAAAAAAAACATAAAGAATCTATGTATAGTAATATGGGTCCCCTATGTGGGTCCCTTACACAGTGTATTTACTGTGTATACAGTATTTCTACTGTGTAAACAGTGTATCTACTGTAGAGTGGGCTTCTTGGCGGTTTTGACTGTTGATTATATACCGCGTCTTTCAAATTCTTTTATTTGCTGGACGAAATCTTCTGCCTTATCTATCTCTTTTTCAGATAGTATCTTTTCTAATTGCATAGGCTGAGAATCTTCATCTACAATATCATCGTTGCTTGTTTCACTTTGCATCGAAGTGTCATATTTTTCATACTGATTAAGGGAGTGAAGTAAATTTCTTTTTACTTCTTCTAAATACTGAGAGATCATTTCGCTCTTATCTCCTTCTTGAATGGAGATTCTTCTAGCAATATGTCTGACTGAGCTATCATCAATCATTCTCCTTTGAGGAGTTGTTGAGTATTCTTGGATTTTTGCTTTAATAGAATCCAAGAGTTCTTGACCATATAAAACTTTTGTTTTGGGATCTTTCTTCATCAATTTATCCCAAAAATTATTAAAAAATGTCCTATATAAACAAGGGATTTGTTCATCAGTGAATCCCAATTCTGGATTCCATTTATGAATCCATGGAATGGAGAATTCTATAAAGAAATATATCTGGTCAATTTTTTCTAAATAACAGATATGATATGTGTGGTATAAGAACTTATTTAAATCGGGCGAATTTGTCCATTCCTTGTATAGCATAAGAAATGGGTCCGGTAGTATTCTGACCGTAGGACCGTGGTATGACCACCAATTTAGGAACCAATTAGGAATGGGTTCTGCAAATATCTTTGCACATACCTTTATAAACCAAGTATGTTTGTGTTTTTCATTATTGTAATAAAGCACTTTATCAAAGGCTTGGATATAATCCCAATATGTAAAGTTCATACGGGTTTTGTTAAGGCTTATCTGCCTTTCTTTCATTGTAGAAATCCCCCAATCTTCAACAGATATAATCTGTTTAATAATTATTTTTGAGAAGTTATAAACATTCTCGGCTGTGTTATAACCGGAAAAGTGTTGAAACTCTGCATTGCCTGTACTAGTGAGAATAGTTTCATAATAGGAACGGGTTTTGTATGACTCACCTAGATAATATAATCCATTAATCAAATATCTCTGGAATATCTTCCAAGGCTCATCTTTTCTCTGAATCTGAGAGTTTTCTAAAAGAAATATTATTTCCTTTTTTTGCAATTTTTTATAGGACTTGATATCATCAGTGTCCTCTTCTTTAGCGGCTGAAGCAAATGTATCACTTTGCTTTTGGGCAGCTAAATATGCCTGCAGATGTCCATATAAAGGGCTATCTTCTGGAATATCTTCCAGATGAATAGATTGACTTGAGGATCCTTTATCAGAAGGTATCCTTTGATTTACCAAGCTTTTTCTTCCTATTTGTATAACTGGGTAGTTTGAAGAAGATCCGTATGACGATCCTTGTTGAGATGATAATCCTCGTGAGTAGGACCGTCCAGGGGAAGATCTTCCCCGTCCTCTGCCATGGACTTGCGTCCAGGGAGGATCCATTCTGAAAAAGAACAAATTATTCAAAATAATTGATTATATCATAGTTGAGAATATCATCTCTAGGTACTTCTTCATAGAGAAATTCAAAATTATAATTTTCTAAAAAAATGTCTGAAACTATTTTTTCAAGAATTACTTCTTTTAAATCTCTATATAAAGGTATAACCTTCAGAATGGTAACTAGAATTTGATTGTTCAGCATATAAGAATATCCTGTCATTGAGATATAAATTCACGTGATAAGAAATCAGGAAGGGAATTATCACTACCCTTTTTATAATGAATATCAAAATCGAAAGGGGCCAATTGGGCCTGCCATCTGGCGAACATTAATTTAGAGGCATCATGTTTAAAATCTTTGTCAAACATATATTTGACTGATTGAGCATCTGTTTTAATCAGAAATTTTTGATTATAGAGATCGTCTTGGAATTTCAAAACACATTTAACAATCGTAAGCATTTCATGGGCAACAGTAGCGTATTTCTTCTGTGCTTCAGTCCATTTTCCTGAATGAAATCTTATCAGGTAATCTATTTTGTCATGGGGATTGACTTGTTTCAAGATTCCTCCATAACCAATGTTAGACGCATCTGTCTCAATAATTTTTGGCCAATTAGGATTGGCAAGCGTTAAGCAAGGTAAATATTCAACCCGTTTCTTTATTCTTCGAACAAGATCAGTGTGACTATTAGTCCAGGGACTTTTATAATCCTTTTTTAGCCTGTCATAAAGAGGGGTGAAATCTCGAGATAAGTCTTTATAAAAAGGAGATATATAATTTAAGCTTCCCAAAAATCTTTGAAGCTGAGTTTTGTCAGTGATGATATCAGGGAATTTTGAAGCAAAATCAATAGCCCGTTGAATAGGGGTAATTTTTCCCTGACAAATATTATGTCCTAAAAAGCGAACATTCGTTTGAAATAAAGACATTTTTGGTTTGGATAAAACTAAACCGTTTTGTATAACAATCCTTTTAAAAATATCAAGATGTTGGAAGTGAAGTTCCAATGTTTTTGAAAAAATCAAGATATCATCTATATAGACAATTATAAAGTCTAAATAAGGATTGAAAATATCATTCATGATTTTCTGAAATTCAGAAGGAGC
>ML414382.1:0-35860 GCA_005239525.1 Nicotiana knightiana | reverse complement strand
ATATATATATATATATATATATATATATATATATATATGTTAATTTTGTACAAAGTTTCTAAAATTTTATGGTACATGTTAATTGTTTGCACTTTTAGTGCAGTTTTTTGCCTTTGTATTCTAGTTTGATTGGTAATTTTCTTTTGTTAAGTATAAGAATCCATTTCATGTTAAAAATAAACTATTTTTAGTTGAGTCCTTAAATTATTCATCACTATTTGATTCAATAATCATTAATATATCTTAGTAAATGATAGATTTCTTAAAGGGCAATTGATTTGATAATGTTAAATTGAAAATGTAGTCGCTGAAATATGTGATTGGTAGTGATGACTCATATTTAAGAAATAATCGATAAATAACTGAAAAACCGACAATGCCCGATATAAACTGAATCAATAAAAATCTGACTTTATTGGTTTGGTTTGGTTCTAATATTTGAAAAATCAAATTGCTTGATTTGGTTTTTTTAATAGAAAAACCGATCCAAATCGAACCATGAACACCCCTACACGTAGCATCACTAGTCCTTTGAGAATCTTTAAGTACAGAAGTAAAAAAAAAAAATTGGTAAAAAAAGCAGAACAACTTGTCACCATAGAAATCATCCAAGTCGTCTCTTAATTAAATTTGGAAGCGCGGTGAGTATTAATGAAGTATTATAGAGTATTTCTCTAGTTGATGTATATAAATTTGTGTTGGGCTAGATGTCACGACCCAAAAATCAATCCGTCGTGATGGCGCCTATCATAGTACTACGCATCGGACTGCTCAAATATTTCTAACACTTGAAGCTTTGAAAGATACGAAAACAGTTAAATTTGAAGAAAAATCTTCTTAAAACAAAACAGAAAGTCATCTCCATACATAATCTCTCCCAAAATCAGGGTGTCACCGAGTAATTGAGCATCTATACATAATAACAAAAGGACTTATACACTATCTAGTAAAACTAAATACATAAACTGGAAGATGAGGAAAGGAGGATCAAGGCTTGCGGACGTTAAGCAGCTACCTCGACGATCTCCGAACAGATAGACTTTGCAATCAACAACCGAGTGCCCCAATATATTTGGATTTGCACACGAGGTGCAACATGTAGTATGAGTACAACCAACTCAATAAGTATCGCAGATAAGCAAAGCAAGGTAAGAGAAGCTTGATTGATGAGGTCACTAGTTAAACCAATACAACTCTGTCATTTTTTATTAACATAGTATAAGATTTAAAGTTAGTTCATAAGGCTTTGTGGTACGAATATACATGTGTGCATGTGCACTGGTTCTCAAATACCCTGCTTAACAATATTATGACATGTAGATGTCACGATTCAAAATTCAACTAGCCGTGATGGAACCTAACCCAACTCGCTAGGTAAGTCAACTAATAACTATTCAATTCCAATAATATTTAATAAGACAATTAAGTAAAAGAAATTATGTAAATCTTATACATTTCCCAAGGACTGGTAGTATAAATCATGAGCTTCTAAAATTAGAATTTACAAAGCTGGTATGAGGTAAATACATCATCTGTTCGAAATGTACATAAACATATTTTTATAAATTTAAGGTTACCATGAACAAGAGGCAGCTAGACGCGGAACACAGGTACGTCTCAATTCTAGCTCTCGTCGATCACAACAACATCATCAGCCAACATCTGCACGCAGAGTGTAGAAGTGTAGTATGAGTACAACTGACCTCATGTACTCAATAAGTAACAAACCTAACCTTAGGTTGAAAATAGTGATGAGCTGGGATAAAGGTCGGGTCCAACACCAATAGCAGACAACAGTTCATAACAACGTAAAGCAAGTAATAAAAGAAGTAACTCAGAGATAACAAGCTCAGCTTATTCATAGTTCCCGAAAATAGTTTCGCTTTTCAAGTATATCAGTGAAAACCCAAGTCTTTTACCGAATTTCCAAAAATATGAGTAAGTTCGAAAATTGTATTTTTTTCCCAAAAGTTTTCCACGGTAAATGCTTCATTTTCAAATGGCATGAGAAAAATACATCTCTATGCCTATATGTCAATATGTGTGAGAAGTCATGAATGGCCTGATACCGTACAACATGAGGAAAATGCATCTTTATGCCTGTATGTCAAGTGTGCATATCAAATGCGATGCAACTCAGTGAACCATATGCATACTCTCAGAGTATCAATTCACTCAGTCCTCCCAGTCACTCAGTCCTCACATTCACTCAGCACTCGGCACTCGCACTCAGTAGGTACCTACAGTCACTAGAAGTATGTACAGACTCCGTAGGGGCTTCTTCAGCCCAAGCGCTATAAAAAGCTAATCATGGCATAAATCAGTAAAATATGTTGCGGCGTGTAGCCCGCTCCCATCATAAATCAATAAAACACGCTGCGGCATGCACCCCGATCCCATAAACATCCTCACCATCAGGTCCTCGGCCTCACTCAGTCATCAATCTCTCCAGTATCTCGGGCTCTCAATGTCGTGAAAAATCAACCCAAAAATAATGATGTGATGTATCTACAAATGGTAACAGAGACTGGGGTATGATATGCATATGAATGTGTATGATTGAGTATGTAAAGGCAATGTAAGCAGGTAACTCAACAACATAAATGACCTCAGTGGGTCCCAACAGGATAAGCATGTAGCCTAGACATGGTTTCTAACATGGATCACAACTCAATAGCTCTAATACGTAGAGATTTCATGGTTACAGATAAGATCAGGTAACTACACAGTACTGTGAGCACGTGATTTTTTCACCCACCATACACTCCTATAGAATTCAACAAAATAAATTTAATTCATAAATGTTGTTGAATTTTTAGTGATTTTTGTGAATTGTTTTGCATTGCATAATCATAGTTTGTTTTTTAAAAATTAGTCATTATCATCAAGGGTTACAAATTTATTATTGATAATTAATTGAATTGATTAATAACAAAATATGATCATAAGGTAGATTTAATGGTCAACTTCTTAATTTAATTATTTTTTCTAACAAAAAGGTGAGAATTTATTCTTTAAATGATATGAGGGTTAAATTAAATATTTTACTGTTGATTAATTTATCAATTAATTTATAACAATTAGGCAAAAAACGAAGTCACAATTAGTTATTACGTTTTTAAGGTAGTTAGAATTAGTGTAATTAAATTAAATTAATTAATGGCTAATTAGGCCTAAAACATTAAAAAACCGGACTGGGCCAATTGACCCAAGCCCAATCCCATCTCTACACTACCCAGCCCAATTAACCAAAAATAACCCAGCCAGCCCCCTACACTACCCAAGCGACCCCGTTTAACTTAATTGAACGAATCCCAGCCGTTGATCAAAATAGATCAAACGGCTGGGAATCCCCAAGACCTAAGTATTAAAATGTCCAACACCCCCCAGAGACGACCCCCCTCCGTCTCTCTCTTATCTCTCTCGCCTCGCCGATCCTTCACCGTGCTCCGCCGGCCGGAAATCGCCTCCGGCGGCGGAGCACCACCAATCAACCCCAAATTTGTACCAAATAATCCTCTTGTCCTCCTTAACCTCGTCCCAGCCTTAGTTTCTCCAAAAAATCATCCAGTTGTGAGTTATTTCAGATCTAAGGATCTGAAAGAAAATGCTACACCAGTCGACTTCGAATGATTCAACGACTCGGACCTACATGAGTCAGTTTCTCTTGGCAAGAGCAATTGATTCATGTGGGTTTGACTCATTTTCAAACCCACCGAATTCCGGCCAAACTCCGGCAATTCGCCGGAATCCGACCAAGCCCTATTACTGGTACCCCCTTTTCCCTTTGTATCTTTTCTTTATTTTTTTAAAAATAAAATCGTATGTGTGTCACTATTAATCCATGTTTTGCTGAAATCTCACTTTTTTTACCGTTTTAATACAATACTATTTTCTTCTTTTTCTTAATTAGTTTAGCTATAAAATCTGTTTTCATGTGTGTTCCTAACTGTTTTTGCAACCCCGTTTTAGTTGTTCGGATTTTTTTTCTGATAACCATTGTTGAAATTAGGAATGTTTGGCTTGATTGATTCATGTTAAGTTTTCAGATGATTTATTTTCAGTGTTGTTTCCCTAAAATATGATTATCCACTGTTGATTAATTGTTCGTGGTCTACTTGATTATGTTAACATTAGGTTAGTCGATTGATTGTCAATTAATTAGGCGAGTAATTGATTCTGAACCAGTGAATGGTCATGAATTAATCAAAGGGATAAAAATTATAAAAAAACATTTAGGTTAAATGATTAGCTAAGTTTCTGATTTCTAGTTAAGGTAATTAGGTTAAATTAACTAAAGCAAATCAATTAACCTAAGTTAGGGAATTAAGCTGACTAACCTGAATTAATTAAATTAAACTGAAATTAATACCAGATAATAAACTTAACCTAAACCCTAAGTACATAAAAGTAATAATGAAAACTAAAGGGACCAAAACAAATCTGAAACTTAGAGCTGAGAACCTTCTAGAAGGGATTTATGTGTAATAATGTAAAGTTATTAGATAAATTTTCTGAGAAAAAAGATTAAAAATATCAGAACCTTCTAGAATGGGACAGTTGTAGGAAAATCTGTTAGGAAATATTCTCCCTTATCCCTTAATTTCAGGGATGGAACATGGGAAATAAAGGGTGGGGTCTTCCCTATAGAAAGACACTCTCATTACTGAAAAAAGACACGAAAATACACTCTGAATACTGAAAAAACAGACTTACACTCACTCTTCAAATATTGTTCTGAAAATACTACTCTTTAAAATCTGAGATAGAAAAGGAAAGTAGGAAGAATACAGAATGGATATCAAATCTTATTCTACTCTGTTTTGGTTTTGAAGACTGTTTTGGTTACTGAATCTTCTCAAAATCTTTAGTTTTTTGGTTCTAAATTCCTACTTTGCTGTTTGGTTTCCATGGGGGTTTTCTGGATTTTTTACTGCTGATTTCAGTTGCTGCTTGGCTGTGATTCTTCTCTTTACTGACTCTTAGAAGATCATCTCTTCCTGACCTTTATTTGGTTAGGCCCTTTGTTAATATTTCTTTAAAAGGTATGTAACATCTTATTCTAGAAATGAAACTTTTAAATCTGAAAACGTGTTCTAAACTGTTATGCAAATTTATCTTGTTTGTTTGAATCTCTCTAACTGAATCTGCATGTAAAATCTGAGGTTGAAATGTGTGGGTTTCTTGCTGAACTTGGTTAAGTATTTTCCAATAAGGATTGCAATACCAAATGGTGAATTTCTGTTTGATTAGCATAATTGGAGTTGAATCTGGATTCATTCCATAAAATACATAAACACGTTTTGTTCTTTTACTATTATGTAGAGCATCATTAGAGTTGAATCTGACCCCTTTAATGGTCAGATTCATCCTATGAGATACATAAAAGGTCTGTTTATAATGTTGTCCATGCATTAAATCTTTAAACTTAAAGTTTTAAAATTAATGACAAAATGCAGGTTTGAATCCTTAAGGTACTGCTGAGCTTGCACATGAGCAACAACTTTATTTATTTATCTATTATTTTATCATTTTGTTAGGAAATTGTAGTTTTAGAATAGAGACTGTATTTTTATATTCTCATATTTGTAAAAGGACTGGACTCTATGTAATTTTATTCAGTAATTTTCTCCTCTTGTTAAAATCTGAACTCCCTTAATGCGAAATGGGCCTCAATGGTCCAGGCCAGACCTTTAAAGGTCACTAAAGTTGGGCTAAGTCTCGATGAAATGGGCCTCTTCAAAAGCTCAAACCAGCTTGAGCCCGGTGTATTAGGCCTGAAAGGCATGAAAGCCTCAAAGTTTTGGGGACTGTATATCGTCACACAACATTAGGAATCTGATTCACGTGAGACTTAGAAAATGCCATTCAAACCTTGTATGATTTTTGTATTTAATTAAAATTTCCTAAAACTTCAGTTTTCATTACTAATACTCGTCTCTCTCAAAGTCCAGCAATTTGCCTCAAAAATGCTTGTTTTAGATTTAACGACTTTTTGGACAGTGCCGTTTCTGATAATAGCTGGAAATAGATCGTTATTAAACTTGTTTCTGCCCGTTAGTAGTGTCTAAATGATACATATTTGTGTTCACATTCTCTGATCTAAAGGTGTTTAAAATTGTGTGAATCCTTGTTTCAAAAATAGCTATAATTAGGATGGCCTAAAGTGATACAATTTGGACTAAATTGGGCAATAGCCCAAATCCTCATATATTGCATTAATGAATCTAGTATGGGAATAATCCATATCATACATAGAAATACCTTGCTATTAGTCTCATGACTTGATTTAGGAATTTACTTTGGATATAGTGAACCTCAAACACCTTCCATAATTAGATAGTGACTACCTTAAACTTAGAAAATAAATCAATCATCAAAGTATACGTTTGCGTAACTTTGAATGAAAACAACAAAAATATACTTTTTTCCCTCAATTGTGTATACATTTACGTAACACAAATAAAGACTAAAATGAACACTCGTAGAGACACATTTAGGAACGGATTTCATAAAAATTATCGAAATTGTGTACACGCTCGCGTGACGTGATTTTGATTTATTTTAACAACCGAAACAAAATTACGCGCTTGCGCAACTTTATCTCTTCAAATGAATTCAATGTCGAGAATTATATACACGTCCGCATGACTTGATTTTTGACACATCTCAATTTGCGACGGGTTTTACGCATACCTGACCTGTCTCCAAAAATAACTCTTTGAATATAAAAGAATAATAAAAGCGGTAAAAAGTATAAAAAATGTATTTAGGTGCTAAAATCAGTAATTAAACAATTTAGGCCAAGTTTAATCAATAAGCGTCCGTGCTAGAACCACAGAACTCGGGAGTACCTAACACCTTCTCCCCGGTTAACAGAATTTCTTACCCAGATTTCTGGTTCGCAATCAATTTAAACAGAGTCAAAATTCCTCGATTTTGGGATTTTTAATAAATAAATGGTGTCCCGGAATACTGTAAAAAATCCGGGTGGAGACTCTGAATAAAATAAATCCCAAAAATTGAATAATGTCACTTAAAGTAGAAAACTCCCTTATTACCCTTACCGGGTGAAAAAGAAAGTGTGACAGCTCTAGCGACTCTGCTTCGGACCGAACCCAGAATCTCTGGTTCAGGGTTCAAGAATTCGAGCTTGTTAATGTGATTTTACTTGGATTTTTTTGATTGTTGATATTACTGTATTTTGTGCACTCAATGTGCTAATTTTTATTTATTTACCGCTTTGATATTTATTTGAACTGTATTTAAACTGTCTTCTTACGCCTCCCTCATGATTCTTCTAAAATTGGTGCACACGTTCGCGTGGCCCACCTTTCTGTTAAAGGTCATACCAAGTAAGAAATACTGGGATGGACTAGCCACTAGGCCAGATAGCCTTTCGTGCTATCAGTACGTCGCTCCCACCCCGACTCGAGTTGTCCGCTCGGGTAGCCAAGGTCTAGAACAAAACCCCAGGTTTAAACTATAGAATGACAAAACCTCATGCCCGGATCCCTAGTAGGAACGATTATCTGCATCATGTGCATTTTGACTTAGGGGACTCAACACAGGGGTTGAGTCCGTCTGGGACAGGTGTACCAGAAACAAAAAGACCATCCTGATGCATCCTACTTGCTATATGTGCATTATTTGTCTCGGTTTGTTGTTGACCGGCTAAATAAAGAAAGAAAAATACTAAAAAAACCAAGGGTGAGGAAAGATAAAAATTTACCAGTGTTGAAAAAAACCCGATATTTGAAAAATACCTTGGAACTCTGTCAAAATTTTCCGAAAAAAAAAGGTTTTCAAAATAAATGGGGAGAAGAAGAATTTCAAAATAGTCGTAAATGAGCCAAAATGAGAAGAAAATTTCAAAAAAGAAGAAGAAAAAAAAGGGTCAAAAACATTATTTTTCTTTAGTTATGTCAAAACTGACCGTACTACGTGGTTCTGATTCTCATCGGATATGAGATACGTAGGCAAACCTCATCGGTACCGACCCCACTTTTCAAAAACAAACAAAAAGTGTCCGTCAGTCAAAATAAAACCGACCAAGCTTCGATTAAAGTCTTGCACCGTTCTTGCCAAAATAAGCTTTAGAACATTTTACATTGTCGAAGGGCTATTTACACTTTTTCCGAAAAGTACCTTGTTTGGCCTCAAAACTTTGCTCAAAGTAAGAAGGGGCCATTTTTTGTAAAAAATAACCACTTTGGTCAATATTGCACAAATAAGCCACTTTAGGAGAGTTTGTCTTTTAAAAATTACAAATGGGTCTTTTGTGTCAAGATCAGAGGTAATCCTAACCCTGTTTGCTCACAGGTGCAAAATGAACACTATCCAAACTCCGCAACTGAACACCGTGGAAGAGGCTCCCCTACAACTCCAGGTGTGGTGGCAAAGATGGCAAAGAATGGGTCGGCGAACAGTTGAGATCTCTCATGAAAGTCAAACCCCGAAACGACTTGATTAAAGCTTTGGTAACCTTTTGGGATCCGGTCCACAATGTGTTACGCTTCTCAGATTTTGAGCTCACTCCAACTTTAGAAGAGGTCGCCGGATATGCGGGTTTTGGTCGGGACTTAAGGAATCAACAAATCATCTTTCCAAGACCTATGCCGGTACGCTGGTTCTTTGAGGTCCTTCTTGTTAGCCGACAACTCAGAAAAGACGGAGTAGTCAATGGGTGTTGTTCATTCTATTTCCTATATTCCAGATACGGCTTCTCAGACTGATTTGAAATACATGAAAAAGGCTTGACTAACAAACGAGACAAAGATACTTGGAGAATCTATCGCCGGTTTGCCTTCATCATAGCATTTCTAGGTGTTATGGTCTTTCCTAATACTGAAGGGACTATTGACGTTTGGGTGGCCAAAATCTCCCAGGTATTGACCGAAAAGAAAGATCATACTCTGGTTCCACTCATATTTTCTGACATTTTTTGGGCTTTGACTGAATGTAAGTCGGGAAAAACATTTTTTGAAGGTTGCAATATCATTCTCCAGATGTGGCTGGTTGAACATCTTCGTCACCATCCAAATTCATGAGCTATGGTACTGATAAAGCCAACTTCATCGAGGGTTATGAAGAGAGAGTGAAGGATTATCCTTTTCCAGAAGGAGTCGAGGCTTGGGTTGATCATCTAAGGTCTTTACGAGCAAACCAAATAGAATGGACTTTGGGATGGCTCCCACTCAGAGAAGTCATACTTATGTCCGCTGCGAGGAATCATCTACTGTTGATGCGTCTCAGAAGTATCCAACCATATGCACCCCCAAAGGGTTATGAGACAATTGGGCCGTTATCAAGTGATACCCGAAGAGGAGGATTTGAGCATCCAAGTCATTGAGCTACACCCCGAGGCCCCCTTACCTGAGACCTTAATTCAACAAAGTTGGAATGGGTGTCGATACTTGAAAGAAGATACTCAGGTGCCCGATCTTGCTAGAGGGGAAGTGGATCCGGGATATGCGGTATGGTTTGAAAAAAGAAATTGCATCGTTGAAGAATAAGAACCCGAGCCGGAAAGGCCTTCCAAGAGGCCTCATGTGCAAGCTTTTGATGATAAAGTTCAAGAAAGGCTAGTTTGGGGCGATAAGGAAAGAGAATATCAAGCCATTATCCATGCTTTGAAAGGGAAATTAAGAAACATGGAGTTTGATAATCAGTTGAAGGCACAAGTAGTCGAGGGTGAAAAATGAAAAATGACCCAAGAGAATTAGGCGCTTCGTGCCCAAGTTCGGAGTCTGAAAATAGCCGTCGAGACGCCTGTAAGGAGTGAAAGAGATGAAAAATCATTAACAATCTAAGGTTGAAGGTTCATGAATATACCTTCGATTTGAACAAAGTTGAAAAAGACATGTTAGAGGCCCAAAGAAAGTTAGCAAAAGGAACGGAATAGCATGCTCATCAATTAAGGCAAAAATATGGCAAAGAAATTGCCATCTTGAAAGAAAAACTATTTGCCATGGGGAACGAAATGGTCCAACAGACCAAAGATTTCAGAACGGAAAGGGAGCATTGTTATGAAAAGATTGGCCAGTTGGAAGGAACGGTGCAAGAATTACAAGAGCAGAACGATGCGAATGCCCATGTATTGGAGGCCCGAGCACATCAAATAGGGTGCTTACTTCAAGAGAAGGAGATCATACGGAACAGAATCCAAGAAATAGCCGACTACGTGATGCAGAAATGCCACGAGTGCGAGAGTATGACCACTTCCATGTTCTTTTCCACCATGATGACTTTCGTCCACCAAGTAATGGACGACTTGGATCGACTTCAGGGGGATATTGCATGCAGAACGGCACAGAGACCCGACAATGCACCACAGGCCCCGAGAAGACAACCAGAGGCTCTCCTTTATTATTGATGTTTAGTTTTTCGAGTCTGTACTTTTATTGCTTTAAAAAAAAAAGGTTATGTTTTTTTTTGTTTTATGCCTAGAGTCTGTACTTTTCTTTCGTGTTTATTAATGTTTCCAAAAAATCACTTGTAATGAAAAGAACTATCTTTAGTAGTGAAATTAAAATTGACTTTTGTTTACATTTATCTATTCCGTGAACTACGTAATGATCTGATTCATGCGGCGTAATGATATGTAGGCAATCCACGTAGGATTCGATCATAACCCTAAACGAAAGGAGTAAAAAAGAAAGAAAAAAGAGAGAGAATATTAAAGCCGGGATGAAACACACAGTTGTTGCAAACATTTTAGAAAAACGTTTAGCTGCTTATGTGCATCGCATCCTAACGTGTGATTCCCTATGTGTTAGTATCTCCCACTAATCAATTTGTTGTTTACTCTCAAGAGCTTATTGCTTTTAAGGTGGTTGGTTTGCGGTGGTATTCTGGCGACACATCCTTATTTCACCAGATCCAAAGGAAGTATCGAAGAAAACAGAAGACTGAAATGCCGTATGCTAGAGATATAGGACGCTTGGTCCAACGGGAGGGAGCCACCTAACTATATCCCCGGTTTTTCTGAACTGATTCCCAGAACCGGAGGGACCACCAACTTGCCAATTTCGATGCCAAACCCATTTGTTCCATTTGGGTTCCCAACCATGGCCTCAAATTATACCGGAATGCCTTCTGAGGTTCGCCCACAGGAACCATCTTCTGGATTACCCTCTGTGGTATTTACTGCGCCACCAGCTACCGGTGTGGCACAACTAACACTGGCGTGACAGAGTTTTGAGCCAGCAAATTTTACTTTCCAAGCTCCTCCATTCCAACTGGATACTGCCCGGGTCACTCCGAATTCTTACCTGCAGTACCCACAATTTGAATCTCCTGTGGAGCCAGAAAAGATCTTGAAAAATATTGATCAGGATGAAATAACCCGAAAGATGAAGAGTATCGAGCAAAGTTTGAAAAATATCTAGGGCCTAAGCGGCCAAAAGAGCGTGTCATACACTCATTTATGCATGTTCCATCACGTGCATCTACTTGTGGCTTTCAAAACTCCAAAGTTCGAAAAATACGACGGGCATGGAAACCCGATCGCTCACTTAAAGAGATACTGCAACCAACTGAGAGGAGCAGGAGGCAAAGAAGAGCTAATGATGGCTTATTTCGGGGAAAGCCTTACGGGTATCGCCTTAGAGTGGTACATTGATCAGGATATCTCCCATTGGCATGTATGGGATGATTTGGCTCGAGACTTCATAAGGAAATTTCTGTACAATGTGGATATAACCCCAGACAGAAATTCTCTATCTAATCTCAAAAAGAAAGCTTCTGAGAGCTTCCGGGAGTATGTAATTAAATGGCGGGAAAATGCATCCCGAGTAAAACCTCCCATGGAGGAAACTGAAATGATTAGTATCTTCCTGCAGGCCCAAGAGGCCGATTATTTCCAGAATATGTTGTCCGCCATGGGCAAGCCGTTCGCGGAGGCTATTAAAATTGGCGAGATGATAGAAAATGGCTTGAAGACAGGCTGTATTTTAAGTCAATCTGCTTTGAGAGCCACCTCCCAATCCATTCAAAGCGGCTCGGGAGGCCTGGAAAACAGAAAGAAGAAAGAGGATGGAGCCATGATGGCTTCAAGTCCTAGGAATTCTCGATGACCTCGGGAATATCCAGGCCCATTTCCCAGAGCTTCACAACACTATTATCCTCATCAGGAAGCAGCTTATGCCATGTCTCCCCTCCCTTATGCAGTGACGAACGCTCAGCCACAACCCCGACCACAGCAGTACAACCAAAACATAGCTCCACCACCCAGAAATAACCATCCTCCCCCAGCTCCATATAATCCACGCCCTCCTCAAAACAACTATCCATACAATACCTACCCTCGTGAACCACCAAGGAGACCTAATTTCACTCTTATCGGTGAGTCATACTCAAGCATGTTGCCAAAGCTGATTCAGATGGGACTTCTGCAGCCCGTACCTCCAACTCGGAAAAATCCAGAATCGGCGTCATACAGACGAGGAACCAGGTGTGCCTATCACTCGGGAGCGGAGGGGCACGATACCGAAGACTGCCGGACTCTCAAGAGAGCAGTAGAAAATATGATTGAATAGAAAAAAAGTGGTGCTAAGGGACGAGGAGGTCCCCAACGTCACAAACAATCCATTGCCAGCCCACAACAACGGGCCCGTCATTGGGATGATTTGTGAAGAAAAAGAGTTTGACCCGGTGCTGAAAGCCATAATTGCCATTGTGGACATAGAAAAGAAAGCAAAATCGGTGGCAAAATTGGGCAAGGAAGAGAAGAAAGCAAAACCTACTGGCCAAGATAAAGAAAGGGCCAAAAAGGTAGAGAAAGAGTTGGCACCAGCTAAAGAAGTTGTCCTTTATGTTCTGAGGGCTCCGTGAAACAGACAACTCGCCTTGAGCCCTCCTAGAAGATTAGAACTGAAATCAAAGTCGCAGAGAGTGTATGTGCCGAAGGGGACATATGTTGTGAAAAAGCTGGCCGTCCTACCTAAGCTGAATGAACCTCTGATCATCAGCTGCTAGTCGCAAATCCCGATAAAAAATGCAACTACTCTCCCCTAGAATTATGATCAAACACTAGTAACATACAAAGGGAAAGAGGTTAGAGGGGAAGTCAACGAAGCAAAACCTACTGGGAAATATCATAACCCAAAGGAGTTGAATAAAGCCAAGCATAAACGCTTTCCCCTCAAATATCCCATCACTGCCGAAAATGAAAATGTTTGAATATGCCACAATTGAAGAACTCAGGAAAACCCCTGATCAAGTTTCGCTTGTCTCTGTTGATGGGCTCAAATGGGCATCAAAAAGTACTCCTGAAAACGCTGAATGAAGCGTATGTACCAGCTGAGACCTCAGTCGAGCAGTTAGAGAGAATGGCTGAGCGCTTCTTCGAAGTAAACAAAATTTCTTTCAGCCGAAATAACCTACCTCCTAAGGGGGCCTCTCACAACAAAGCCTTACACTTGACAGTTAAAAGTAAAGGATATTACGTGAAGAGAGTTATGCTTGACGGAGGATCCGGGGTAGATATTTGCCCCTGTCGACGCTTCAAAGAATGGAAATCGTCATTGAGAGAATCAGGCCAAATAACGTTTGTGTCCACGCCTTTGACAGTATCAAAAGTGACACCATTGGTGATATTGACATAGTCATGACGATTGCCCTGTGGATTTCACGGTAACCTTCCAAATCCTGGATATGGACACCTCTTATAACTTCCTCCTAGGAAGACCTTGGATTCACGCTGCTGGGGAAGTGCCATCTACTCTCCACCAGATGGTCAAATTTGAACATGAGAATCAGGAGATAGTGGTCCACGGAGAGGACGAACAATCAATGTACAGGGATCCCTCCGCCCCCTGCCTCGAGGCCAAAGAAGGTAGCGAACATATTGTTTACCAAGCCTTTGAGATTGTGCTTGCTGATCATCACGAGGAAGGTGTTCCGTGCCCACAACCTTGTTTATATAATGCGTCAATCATGGTCGCTCCCGACATAATCCGACACGGGTACAAACCCGGAAAGAGGCTCGGAGTATCCTTACAAGGTATTACCGAGCCAATCTCTCTGCCTGCTAACAAAAAATTCTTTGGCATAGGTTTCCAGGCTACATAAGTCGATGTGAAATGGGCCAACACACGAAAAAATGATGGGTAGGACCTGCCTCAGCCAGTCCCACACATCACTAGGTCCTTTATCAAACCACAGTACATTGAAGAAGAAGAGGAGGCCTTTACGGCTGAAGAAATTGAAGAGATTTGTGAGGCCATGAGACAACTGTTATATGAGACTCACATGGTTCAGCTGGGAGAAGGCTCAAGCACCGCTGAGGTGCAATACATGGGTCCGAATGCCAAACTGCAGAACTGGAAAGCTACTCCCTTCCCAATCAGACGGGAATCTTGGTAGTTCATGTTTTGTTGTCCTTTCTGCACTTCGAGTTATTTTAGGGTGTAACTCGAGTGTTTTTTTAATTTTATTGTCTTTAAATTCCGATGTTAAAACCCCTGTTATCTTCAAATTCAATGAAATGAAATCAAAATTTTATCGTCTACTTTTTGATTTTGTTATTTTTCTTATTTTTTCAGTCCTAATAATGTGGCCTTAAATAACATGACATGCTTGCGGACTTCATGCCCTGATGTTAACACGTTGTCTAATCTCGAAATAATGAGTCAAGAACCAGAATATGATGAAGAAGAGGATTTTAGAGAAATAAACAGAGAATTGGAACAATTTGAGAATAAGCCTAAGCCAAACCTAAACGAAACTGAGCAGGTTAATTTGGGTAATCCAGAAGAGGTCCGAGAAACCATGATAAGCATTCACACGGATGAGAAAACTAGGGACGCATTGATTCAACTTCTGTTCGAATTCAAAGATGTGTTCGCTTGGTCCTATGATGATATGCCCGGACTAAGTGTTGATTTAGTGGTACACAAGTTGCCAACTCATCCGATTGCCCGCCCGTCCAACAAAAGCAAAGAAAATTCAAAACAGATATTAGTGACAAAATAGAAGAAGTCACCAAACAATTAAAAGCCGGTATAATCTGAGTAGTCAGATACACCAAATGGCTAGTCAACGTAGTCCCAGTACCAAAAAAGGACGGGAAGCTCTGAGTATGTGTTGATTACATGGATTTGAACAAAGCAAGCCCCAAAGACAATTTCCCGCTATCAAACATCCATATCCTTGTCGACAATTGTGCCAAACATGGGGTACAGTCATTTGTGGATTGTTATGCCAGTTATCACCAAGTCCTAATGGATGAGGAAGACGCAGAAAAGACAACTTTCACTACACCATGGGGAACTTATTGTTACAGGGTTATGCCGTTCGGTTTGAAAAACGCCGGAGCAACCTATATGAGAGCCATGACTGCCATTTTCCATGACATGATGCACCAAGAAATTGAGGTGTACGTTGATGATGTCATTATTAAATCCAGAACACAGGAGGGCCATGTTCGAGACTTGAGAAAATTCTTTGAACAACTACGCAAATATGACTTGAAATTGAACCCTGCTAAATGTGCATTTAGTGTTCCGTGCGGGAAACTCTTGGGTTTTATAGTCAGCCGCAGGGTATTGAGTTAGATCCGACAAAGATAAAATCTATTCGAGATCTTCCACCTCCAATGACTAAAAAAGAGGTCATGAGCTTGTTAGGAAGGTTGAACTACATCAACCGGTTTATTGCACAACTTACAACCAATTGTGAGTCGATATTCAAGCTCTTAAATAAAGATGCGGCAGTCAAATGGACAGATGAATTTCAGGAAGCCTTTGATAAAATCAAGGAATATTTGTCGAATCCGCCAGTGTTGGTCTCGCCTGAACCAGGAAGACCTTTGTTCCTGTATCTAACAGTCTTGGAAAATTCTTTTGGCTGTGTCCTCGGGCAACATGATGTTACCGGGAAAAAAGAGCAAGCCATATACTATTTGAGCAAGAAATTCACTGGTTATGAAGCCAAATACACTCTGTTGGAGAGAAATTATTGTGCCCTAACTTAGGTTGCTCAAAAGCTCAGACATTATTTGTTGGCTTATACCACATATCTCATAACCAGGTTGGATCCTCTAAAATATATATTCCAAAAACCAATGCCCACAGGACGACCAGCAAAATGGCAAATCCTGCTCAGGGAGTTCGACATTGTCTATGTCACCCGCACAGCCATGAAAGCTCAAGCCTTGGCCGATCATTTGGCTGAGAACCCGGTTGATGATGAATACCAACCTTTAAGCACTTATTTTTCGGATGAGGAAGTCAATTCAGTCGAATTAATCTCAGAAGACACTAATACCTGGAAAATGTTCTTCGACGGAGCAGTCAATGCAAAAGGTGTTGGGATTGAAGCAATCTTGATTGCGCCCACGGGACAACACTATCAAGCCACGACCCGTCTCTGGTTCTTCTGTACAAACAATACTACCGAATATGAAGCTTGTATAATGGGCATTAACATGGCCATTGACATGGATGTGAAACAGTTATTGATCATGGGAGATTCTGATTTGATCATCAAGCAAGCTCAACGAGGGTGGGAAACTCGAGATGTTAAGCTCCTTCCATACAAACAACATGTGGAAGATCTTAGCAAACGATTCAAAGCCGTCGAGTTCATATATATTCCTCGATGCCACAACGAGTTAGCCGATGCACTGGCCACCCTAGCTGCAATGTTGCCATATCCGGGCAATGTCCACATTGACCCGTTGGAAATTCAAATCAAAGAAAGAAATGGTTATTATAACACAGTCGAAATAGATCCTGATGTACGACCATGGTATCATGATATCAAAAGATTCTTGAAAACAAAAGAATATCCGGAACATGCCAATGGGGATCAAAAGAGAACCATCAGAAGACTCACTAGCAGTTTCTTCTTAAGCGGAGAAGTGTTGTACAAAAGGACTCCAGATCTGAATTTGTTAAGGTGCGTGGATGCAAAAGAAGCTGAAAAGATTATGAACGAAATACATTCAGGAGTATGCGGCCCTCACATGCACGAGTACATCCTCAGAAAGAAAATTCTGTGAGCAGGATATTACTGGATGACCATGGAAAAGGATTGTTTCAGTTTTGTCCGAAAATGCCATCAGTGTCAAATACATGGTAACTTGGTTCATGCACCACCCTCAAAATTGCATCCCATGTCGGCACCTTGGCACTTCATTGCCTGGGGAATGAATGTCATTGGGCCAATCGAGCCAAAAGCTTCAAATGGACACATATTTATTTTGGTTGCCATCGATTATTTCACAAAGTGGGTCGAAGCAGTCACTTTCAAAGTCGTCACTAAGAAAGCAGTGGTGGATTTCGTGCATTCAAACATTATCTATCATTTCGGTATTCCAAAAACTATCATTACCGATAACGCTGCAAATCTGAATAGCCACTTGATGAGGGAGGTATGTGAACAGTTTCAAATCACACACAGTAATTCCACCCCTTATCGACCCAAAGCCAATGGTGGCGTTGAAGAAGCCAATAAGAATATCAAGAAAATCCTCAGAAAAATGATCCAAAGTTCTAGACAGTGGCATGAGAAGTTGCCTTTTGCATTATTGGGATATCGCACGACTGTGTGCATGCTAGTTGGGGCTACGCCTTATCTATTGGCTTATGGCACTGAAGCTGTGATCCCTGCGGAAGTCAAAATTCCCTCCCTTCGGATCATTGTCGAAGCTGAAATTGAGGATGATGAATGGGTTAAAACCAGGTTAGAACAGTTAACTCTGATTGATGAGAAAAGAATGGCCGCAGTTTGCCACGGGCAGTTGTACCAACAAAGAATGGCCCACGCCAATAACAAGAAGGTACGGCCCAGGAACTTCGAAGTGGGGAAACTTGTCCTAAGACGTATCCTCCCGCACCATGAAGAAGCGAAAGGAAAATTGCCCCGAATTGGAAAGGTCCATACATCATAAGAAAATTGCTACCAAAAGGAGCATTGTACTTGGGGGACATCGAAGGAAATGATCTCGAAACGGCTGTCAATGTATATGCAGTCAAAAGGTATTATGTTTGACCTTTTCGTGATGATACTCATGATCGAAATGACGAAGGCTTTCATTCACGCAATCCAAAACACTACCACTTTTGTAAACCCTTTGAGTTGGTTACTCTTCCTTGATTACCCTCTTTGGAACTAGAAGTGTTGATAAAAAAAAGAAAAAATGATGATGAAAAACAAAAGAAAAATCAAAACAAAAAGCAAAAACAAAACTCCCAGAACTACGTCTGACTTGATTCCGAAAGGATACGTAGGCAGCCTCTCCCTGGGGTTCAGTAACACCAAAATAAAAATCCACATTCCCCCAAGAGTTTAAGAAGGGGCAAGTGTTTGAAATTCGGCAATGATTCGCCTGAAAAGTTTCAAAGTTGTAATTCAGTACAAATCCCTTTTACCCCAAATCATGTTCAAGTCCTTCCGATTGATCGACGAAGAAAGCCAAAATGGGAGGATACATCTATTTGGATCTGATACAAGCAATGAGAGAAATTAAAATGAGAGAGTCTTATCGGTGAAAACCCACACGGGCACCGTAAGGCGACGGTGAGTAGAGAAACTAAAAATGAGAGAGCCTTGTTAGTGAAAACTCGCAAAGAGCACTACATGGCGATGGTGAGAAGAGAAATGAGAGAGGTTAGTCGGTGAAAACCCGAAAAGGGCACTACTAATCGAAAAGAGGATGATTGGTCACTGATATCGACATGGTATGGGGCAAGGTTTCTCAACCTCGAGATAACAGTCGTGACGAATTTATGAGAGTCAGATGGTTTATATAGATCAGGCATCCAGTCCCAGACGCATGTCATGTTCATTGAAGGCCGCATACACTCCAGATAAGTCCTTCTTCTCTTTTCCCGAAAGGGATATTTCTTGTCAAAATTCATTGTCCCCGTTTCTTTGTTATTCTTTTTCAATCCCTTTCAGTCTGACTCTGTTTCTAAAGCAAGACAAAGAAAGGATAGCAAATTGATTTACAGGGTTCTCGTTTAATGTGAGCCAACATGCAAAGGGCACCGAGCCTCATCAGGGGCATCGAGTCGATCCCGACTGGCCGCAACAACCGATGCTTTAAATGCAAAACTCTTGAAAGAAGAAAATCAAATGAAAATGCCTATAAAGGCAATTGAAGTGAAAGGTTGAGTCCCACGTGGCTAACCCTCTCGGCAAAGTTTGTAAAGCTGAAGTGCTCCAAATGCTTTAAAGTTAAAATTGGGGAAAATCAAAAGTGAGAGGCCTATGAAGGCAAAGTAAAGTTGGAAAAGGTTAAGTCGCACGCGACTAACCATTGCAGAAAAATTTAAGGGGCCAAAACTTCCCCGATACGCTGGAAATCTACAAGAAAAAGCAAGTGGAAGGCCTACAAAGGCAAAAATAAAGTCAAATATTGGGTCGCACGTGACCGATCGCCATGGTAAAATCTGGAAAGTCAGGGTCCCCCGGGATTAGAGATGAAATCCAATCCCCAACAAGCAAGTAAGTGGTCGAGATCTTCGTCACAAGAACTAAGATCAAGCAAGTTGAAATAATCAAGGCCGCAAAACCAACCATCGTTTCAAACTAATAAATTGTTCTTTGTTTGAAGGAAACATGTGTAATTCAAAAGCAACCTTGCAAAATGCAAGTGTAACCAAACGAAAAGGCACAAGAGCTAGAAGCAGCTCTGCAGCAACAACTCTAAAAAGGGAAGTTTTCTCCAAAATTCTTTCCCGCATTCCCTCAAAATAAAATAAAAAGAAAATAAAAAAAGAAAACGATGTTGAAAACAGCCCAAATATGAAGTGGTATAGGGTTTCCAAACCCTAGCTGCACCTTTTCCAACATAGGGTATACAATCCCTAGTTGATGATTTTTCCAACGTAGGGTATACATTCCCTAGTTGATGCCGACTTAGGGTATACACTCCCTAGTTGATGCCAACATAAGGTATACAATCCCTAGTTGATGATTTTCCCAACGTAGGGTATACAATCCCTATTTTATGCCAACATAGGATATACAATCCCTAGTTGATGATTTTTTTCCATCATAGGGTATACAATCCCTTCCAACAGAGTATACAATCCCTAGTTGATGATTTCTTTTCCAACATAGGGTATACACTCCCTAGTTGATGCCAACATAAGGTATACACTCTTTAGTTGATGATTTTTCCGACATAGGGTATACACTCCTTAGTTGATACCAACATAAGGTATACACTCCTTAGTTGATGTTTTTTCCAACGTAGGGTATACAATCCCTAGTTGATGACTTTTCCAACATAGGGTATACAATCCCTAATTGATGATTTTTTTTTCAACGTAGGGTATACACTCCCTAGTTGATGCCAACATAAGGTATACACTTCCTAGTTGATGCCGACATAGGGTATACAATCCTTAGTTGATGATTTCTTTCCCAACATAGGGTATAAAATCCCTAGTTGATGATTTTCCCAATGTAGGGTATACAATCCCTAGTGGATGCCAACATAGGGTATACAACCCCTAGTTGATGATTTTTTTTCAAACATAGGCTATACAATTCCTAGTTGATGACCTTTCCAACATAGGGTATACAATCCCTAGTTGATGATTTCTTTTCCAATGTGGGGTATGCACTCCCTAGTTGATGCCAACATAAGGTATACACTCCTTAGTTGATGATTTTTCCGATATAGGGTATACACTCCTTAGTTGATGCCAACATAAGGTATACACTCCTTAGTTGATGTTTTTTCCAATGTAGAGTATACACTCCCTAGTTGATGACTTTTCCAACATAAGGTATACAATCCCTAGTTGATGATTTCTTTTCCAACATAGGGTATACACTCCCTAGTTGATGCCAACATAAGGTATACACTCCTTAGTTAATGATCTTTCTGACATAGGGTATACACTCCTTAGTTGATGCCAACATAAGGTATACACTCCTTAGTTGATGTTTTTTCCAATGTAGAGTATACACTCCCTAGTTGATGACTTTTCCAACATAAGGTATACAATCCCTAGTTGATGATTTCTTTTCCAACATAGGGTATACAATCCCTAGTTGATTATATTTTTGCAACATAGGGTCTCCAACCCCTAGTTGATCTTACTTTTAGACATAGGGTATCCCCCCTAGTCTACAATAACTCCGGGTGCACTGTTCCCGGCTTTTCATTGCTTTCAATAATAAAGTAGTGTAGATTTCCTTAAAGTAACTCACGAAATTTCCTAGTGAAAACTGGGGCAGAAAATTTTGTTCATTTGCATTTTGATTTTGCACAGATTGCATTTTTAGACAGTAGACTCGAGACGAACAAAAGAAGAAGTCTCGATCCAGAATAATAAAAACAAAAAGAGAATAGAGAAAGTTAAATCCAAAGTGCAGAAACTGGGAAGACATGGACTATTCAGGACGAGATTGAAGTCATCTGTTCGGTATATCCTGCCTTGATCCGAGGAACGATAAGACGAAACCAGTACCTGCGGCTAACAAACATCAAGATCCAGGTCAGAGTCAGCAAAAGGCCAAGACTCAAGACCAAGTCTTAGATAGGAATCATGTAACTAGTAGCTGATAGGTTTAGTTAGTCTCTTGTTTTGTTACTTTGGTGTAATAAGGAGATCAGCAGCAGTAACAACAACAGCAACCGCAGTGAAATCACAGTTACCCGGTAGTCCCAGCTACCAAAACTTCCAGAACTACACTGACCTGATTCCTTTATAGCCAAGGATATGTAGGCAACCTTTAAAGCATGGGTTCAGTCAAAATTTTCAAAGAAAACGCTTCACAATGGAGTACGTGGACGGGTAAAGTCGTTCATGACTACTCACTTTGTCTTTGACCGAAAACTCTTCGTGTTTTCGAGCAAAGAGAGGCAGCTGTGAGCACGTGATTTTTTCACCCACCGTACACTCCTACAGAATTCAACAAAATAAATTTAATTCATAAATGTGGTTGAATTTTTAGTGATTTTTGTGAATTTTTTTGCCTTGCATAATCATAGTTTGTTTCTTAAAAATTAGTCATTATCATCAAGGGTTACAAATTTATTATTGATAATTAATTGAATTGATTAATAACAAAATATGATCATAAGGTAGATTTAATGGTCAACTTCTTAATTTAATTATTTTTTCTAACAAAAGGGTGAGAATTTATTCCTTAAATGATATGAGGGTTAAATTAAATATTTTACTCTTAATTAATTTATCAATTAGTTTATAATAATTAGGCAAAAAACGAAGTCAAAATTAGTTATTACGTTTTTAAGGTAGTTAGAATTAGTGTAATTAAATTAAATTAATTAATGGCTAATTAGGCCTAAAACATTAAAAAACCAGACTGGGCCAATTGACCCAAGCCCAATCCCATCTCTACACTACCCAGTCCAATTGACCAAAAATAACCCAGCCAGCCCCCCTACACTACCCAAACGACCCCGTTTAACTTAATTGAACGAATCCCAGCCGTTGATCAAAATAGATCAAATGGATGGGAATCCCCAAGCCCTAAGTATTAAAATGTCCAAACGTTACCCCTACCCTCAGTTCAAAGTCTAACACCCCCCAGAGACGACCCCCTCCGTCTCTCTCTTACCTCTCTAACCTCGCCGATCCTTCACAGTGCTCCGCCGGCCGGGAATCGCCTCCTGGCGGCGGAGCACCACCAATTAACCCCAAATTTGTACCAAATAATCCTCTTGTCCTCCTTAACCCCATCCCAGCCTTAGTTTCCCCAAAAAATCATCCAGTTGTGAGTTATTTCAGAACTAAGGATCTGAAAACCTAAAATGCTACACCAGTCGACCTCGAATGATTCAACGGCTCGGACCTACATGAGTCAGTTGCTCTTGACAAGAGCAATTGATTCATTTGGGTTTGACTCATTTTCAAACCCACCGGAGTCGTATGTGTGTCACGTTAATCCATGTTTTGCTGAAATCTCACTATTTTTTTACTGTTTTAATACAATACTGTTTTCTTCTTTTTCTTAATTAGTTTAGCTATAAAATTTGTTTCCATGTGTGTTCCTTATTGTTTTTGCAGCCTCGTTTTAGTTGTTAGGATTTTTTCTGATAACCATTGTTGAAATTAGGAATATTTGGCTTGATTGATTCATGTTAAGTTTTCAGATGATTTGTTTTCAGTGTTGTTTCCCTAAAATATGATTATCCGTTATTGATTAATTGCTTCGTGGTCTACTTGATTATGTTAAAATTAGGTTAGTCGATTGATTGTCAATTAATTAGGCGAGTAATTGGTTCTGAACCAGTGAATGATCATGAATTAATCAAAGGGATAAAAACTTATAAAAAAATATTTAGGTTAAATGATTAGCTAAGTTTCTGATTCCTAGTTAAGGTAATTAGGTTGAATTAACTAAAGTAAATCAATTAACCTAAGTTTAAGGAATTAAGCTGACTGACCTGAATTAATTAAACTAAACTGAAATTAATACCTGATAATAAACTTAACCTAAACCCTAGGTACTAAAAAGTAATAATGAAAACTTAAGGGACCAAAACAAATCTGAAACTTAGAGTTGAGAACCTTCTAGAAGGGGGTTATGTGTAATAATGTAAAGTTATTAGATAAATTTTCTGAGAAAAAAGATTAAAAATATCAGAATCTTATAGAGTGGGACAGCTGTAGGAAAATCTGTTAGGAAATATTCCCCCTTATCCCTTAATTTCAGGGATGGCACATGGGAAATAAAGGGTGGGGTCTTCCCTATATAAAGACACTCTCATTACTGAAAAAAGCCACGAAAATACACTCTGAATACTGAAAAAACAGACTCACACTCACTCTTCAAATATTGTTCTGAAAATACTACTCTTTAAAATCTGAGAAAAGGAAAGTAGGAAGAATACATAACGGATATCAAATCTTATTCTACTCTGTTTTGGTTTTGAAGACTGTTTTGGTTACTGAATCTTCTCAAAATCTTCAGTTTTTTGGTTCTAAATTCCTACTTTGCTGTTTGATTTCCCTGGGGATTTTCTGGATTTTTTACTGCTGATTTCAGTTGCTGCTTGACTGTGATTCTTCTCTTTACTGACTCTTAGAAGATCATCTCTTCCTGACCTTTATTTGGTCAGTCCCTTTGTTAATATTTCTTTAAAAGGTATGTAACATCTTATTCTAGAAATGAAACTTTTAAATCTGAAAATGTGTTCTATACTATTATGCAAATTTATCTTGTTTGTTTGAATCTCTCTGACTGAATCCGCATGTAAAATGTGAGGTTGAAATGTGTGGGTTTTCTTGCTGAACTTGGTTAAGTATTTTTCAATAAGGATTGCAATACCAAATGGTGAATTCCTGTGTGATTAGCATAATTGGAGTTGAATCTGACCTTCATTAATGGTCATATTCATTCCATAAAATGCATAAACACGTTTTATTTTTTTAGTATTATGTAGAGCATCATTAGAGTTGAATCTGATCCCTTTAATGGTCAGATTCATCCTATGAGATGCATAAAAGATCTGTTTATAACATTGTCCATGCATTAAATCTTTAGACTTATAGTTTTAAGATTAATGACCAAATGCAGGTTTGAATCCTTAAGGTACTGCTGAGCTTGCACATGAGCAACAACTTTATTTTTTTCTCATTTTATTAGGAAATTGTAGTTTCAGAATAAAGACTGTATTTTTATATTCTCATATTTGTAAAAGGGCTGGACTCTATGTAATTTTATTCAGTAGTTTTCTCCTCTTGTTAAAATCTGAGCTCCCTTGATACGAAATGGGCCTCAATGGTTCAGGCCAGACCTTTAAAGGTCACTAAAGCTGGGCTAAGTCTCGATGAAATGGGCCTCTTCAAAAGCTCAAACCAGCTTGAGCCCGCTGTATTAGGCCCGAAAGGCATGAAAGCCTCAATGTTTTGGGGACTGTATATCGTCACACAACATTAGGAGTCTGATTCACGTGAGACTTAGAAAATGCCATTCAAACCTTGTATGATTTGGTGTTTAAGTAAAATTGCCTAAAAGTTCAGTTTTCATTACTAATACTCATCTCTCTCAAAGTCCAACAATTTGTCTAAAAAATGCTTGTTTTAGATTTAACAACTTTTTGGACTGTGTCGTTTCTGATAATAACTGGAAATAACTTGTTATTAAACTTGTTTCTGCCCGTTAGTAGTGTCTAAATGATACATATTCACATTCTCTGATCTAAAGGTGTTTAAAATTGTGTGAATCCCTCTTTCAAAAATAGCTATAATTAGGATGGTGTGAAGTGATACAATTTGGGCTAAATTAGGCCCTAGCCCAAATCCTCATATATTGGATTAATGAATCTAGTATGGGAATAATCCATATCATACATGGAAATACCTTGCTATTAGTCTCATGACTTGATTTAGGAATTTACTTTGGATATAGTGAACCTCAAACACCTTCCATAATTAGATAGTGACTACCTTAAACTTAGAAAATAAATCAATCATCAAAGTATACGTTTGCGTAACTTTGAATGAAAACAACAAAAATATACTTTTTTTCCTCAATTGTGTATACGTTTACGTAACATAAATAAAGACTAAAATGAACACTCGTAGAGACACATTTAGTAACGGATTTCATAAAAAATTATCGGAATTACGTACACACTCGCGTGACGTGATTTTGATTTCTTTTGACAACCGAAACAAAATTACGCGCTTGCGCAACTTTATTTATCTCTTCAAATGAATTCAGTGTCGAGAATTATTTACACGTCTGCGTGACATGATTTTTGACACATCTCAATTTGCGACGGGTTTTACGCATATGTGACCCGTCTCCAAAAATAACTCTTTGAATACAAAAGAATAATAAAAGCGGTAAAAAGTATAAAAAATGCATTTAGGTACCAAAATCAGTAATTAAACAATTTAGGCCAAGTTTAATCAATAAGCGACTATGCTAGAACCACGGAACTCGGGAGTGCATTACACCTTCTCCCGGGTTAACAGAATTCCTTACCCGGATTTCTGGTTCGCAGTTAATTTAAACAGAGTCAAAATTCCTCGGTTTTGGGATTTTTAATAAATAAATGGTTTTTCGGAACACCGTAAAAAATCTAGTTGGCGACTCTGAATAAAATAAATCCCAAAAATTGAATAATGTCACTTAAGGTGGAAAATCTCCCTTATTACCCTTACCGGGTGAAAAAGGAGGCGTGACAAGTACCACAGGAATAACGGAGTCACAAATCACACGGTGCACGCCCACACGCCCGTCACCTAGCATGTGCGCCACCTCAACACCAAACACATAACACGTAATCCGGGGTCTCATACCCTCAGCACCAAGTTTAGAAGTGTTACTTACCTCGAACAAGCCAAATCCAATACTGAGCAAGAGAAACGATGCCCCAAAGATGCCATCACGTGCATACTGATTTCCGAATGGATTGAATCCAAAAGTAACTCAAATACACAAATAATGGCAAACGAAACAAACAGAATCAATAAAGGTCGAATATGTAATCAAAATCCCAAAATCGGCCAAAAATTTCAACCCGGGCCTGCACCTCGGAACCTGACAAAACTCACAAAATCCGACAACCCATTCAATTACGAGTCCCACCATACTAGTTTCACTCAAATCCGACTCCAAATCGGTGTTCAAAACTCAAAAATTTGCTTTATGAAACTTTAGACTAAAAGCCCAAATTTCCTCTTTAAAATTCATCAACCAATTGCTAAAATGAAGATAGAGTCATGAAATAAGATCAAAACCAAGTGTAGAATACTTACCCCAATCCTTGTGATGAAATTGCTTCAAAATTTGCCTCAATTCGAGTCCCACGTCTCAAAATATGAAAAAAGAACCAAAACCCTCCATTTATAGCTTCTGCCTAGCAGTTTTCACATTTGCAGACAAATGAGCCGCTTTTGCGACAAGACTTCCACTTCTACGGAGTTACACTAAGCATAGACCCCTCACACATGCAGGACATATTCCACTTTTGCGATATTGCAGCTACAAGTCTTGTTCCGCTCCTGTGCCAATTACAACTTCTACACCACAGGCCAGCCGCAACTGTGATCACACCAGATCTGCCACCATCAAACTTTTCCAAAAATGATCCAAACAAATTTGAACCTCGTCCGAAACTCACCCGATCCCCTCGGGACCCCGTCCGAATATACCACAAGTCCCGAGACACAACACAGAATTACTCAAGGACTCAAATCACACATAACAACACCAAAACAATGAATCGCACCTCAATTCAAACTTGATGAACTTTGAACTTTTCAACTTCCATACTCGTGGCGAAACATAGCAAATCAACCCGGAATGAATCCAAATTTTGCACACAAGTCCCAAATGACATAAAGAAGCTATTCTAATTCCCGGAACTACAATCCGAATCCGATATCCACAAAGTCAACTCTTGGTCAAACTTGTGAACTTTGTAAACCTTCAAATTTTAAATTTTCGTCAATTTGTGCCGAAACCTTTTAGAAATATCCAAATGCAAACCCGAGCATACGCCTGAGTCTAAAATCAGCATCCGGACCTATCGGAACCATCAAAACTTAATTCTGGGGTCAAATTCACAAAAAGTCAAACTTGGTCAACTCTTCCAACTTAAAGCTTCAACAATGAAATTCATTCTTTACAATTAGTTCCGAATAACCTAAAAACCAAAACCGACAATTCACATAAGTCATAATGCATCATACGGAGCTACTCATGGGCTCAAACTACTGAGCGAAGTGCTAATGCTTAAAACGGGTTGTCAGGTCGTTACATCCTCCCCCACTTAAACATACTTTCATCCTCGAACTTGCGGGAGTTGTTCCAAAGCCATCAACCGTCGTGTAACCTTACCATGCACATAACCGAGGGTGATTTCACATCACCCGATTCCATATAGGCCCGACAACACAACATAGCTGAAGATCATTACTTCAAACTTAGCCTGACCCAAACCTCGCAATCTAGACACTGTATAAAGCTGAACAACTTGTATCAAGCCATAACCATAGCCCAAGATGCAATCACAAGATATACCACATAACTCAATTGCTCATAGAAATGATTTCTGACCACAATACTGCTCGAAACAAACTCGGTACCGGTAATATACATCATATCGAACAATACCTCGGTCTAAAACCTTCGTACACTGCCACTGATGAAAGAAACACACAAAAACTCATAACCACGTATTAGATCAACAAGTCATGGAGCTCCCTCTCCTTCGACAAGAACTGTAGCAAATTTCTAAGCCGATCAACGACATTATCCTTTTAAATATACCGCAATCAGATCTGATAGCACCCATTCGAGGTCTGACAACCTCATCTTATCAAATACAGTCGCCCTACTAACATGACGCAGCAATACAACCTTAAGCCATAAATCGTGCAATCCGTGCACCAATACGCAACAATTCAAATGTGCTCAACCATAGTAAATGACTCAGTGAGAGAACCGTCCCGCAAGCTCAACAAGTACCACCGCCATGCAATGCTAAGAACCCATCACACACCGTATAACCAAAACACCCGATCTAGAACAAAGGATCATATCCCAACATAACTTCACTATAACGCGCGACCTCATCCACATGAAATACCTCAAGTCGCAATGCTCAAATCAAAAATCACACGCAATTTGACGTCTAGTGCCAAAGGTGCATGACCATAACCACTGAGAAGAAAATACATCAATACCATAGTTCGGAAAGAACATAACCTATGCACAATCAATCATGCAACACCCAAATACCCATCTCGCTCAAATTCCGCTATAAAGCCCAAACAGAACCGCACTATGTGTGCATATAACCAAAAAATCTCAACCCCTCATAGCATGGAATAGTAACACATAGAACATATTAGATATGAATAAAATCAATTCTAGTCGAATGGCACATTCCTCAACAATGGCAGTTTCGGAGCCAACCAATCTGAACCAGTGTAGCATACATATCCTTATTAGCCTACCAATGGGCCCCAAATCAACTTTGGTCATCCATAAATAGATAAATAACCCTCCGAAGGTCCACAATGACCTAACCATAACACATACCATCCACTGACTAGCTTTGGCCACATTCTCACAGTCCGCAACCACAAAACAATCTGTTCCTCAGAAGTCTCCAAATCCATAGAACACACGAATCACCATATTTGGTCCCTACTCCACCGCCCGAATGTATAGCACATCTCTCATACATGATCATTCCACGAGGAATACTTCTCTAATTCGATCAACCAGGATAGTGTTGCAATACCAATGAATTATCCATAAATCAAAACATAGTGCGCCTTCTGAAATGTACACTCTCCTCAAGAAATACCTAATAGTAATATCATTCATCAAGTCATCTGGTACCGTCAATGCTGCCTAAGAATTTTTGTCCTTCCCTTCAAAACTGACTCGTGACCTTGCACATGCAAATCTCGATCCCACATAACACATTACATCGATAATGCCATCATATGAAAAGTACGAGAATCTTATAATCCACTCCGAGTCACAAGCAAACTACATACTCAATTAGCTAGGAACTTTCCATTTGATCTCATCCAGGAGAAATCACAATACGCAACATGTTCCTCAAGCCAGTAGAAAATATCCACCTCGAACCGTGATAGGGAATCATCGCGAAATCTTTGGAATCCATTTGCATATAACCAGACCATCATAACTGAATCTCTCTAACTCCACCAAGCCATGCGGGTCTCCAAAACCCAAGAGAACTGCCACAAAACACCTGTATAAACTCACTACATCATAAGTACCCAAAGAAGCGATCATATCCATTACAGTGTTGATCCAATTTACTACTAAAATGTCCTATTTCTCTGAGTTCCTTTCGAATCACCCTCACGTTGACACTTCTCCTTGCCAGTAGACTACGACTCTTAACCCAATGCTCACTACGATAGATCCTAGCATAAAACCACACTGCCCTAAGGCCCATAAGCCACTGTATTTCCTCTTAAGCACCCCAAAAGTGACACATCGAGACACCCACTCTGAAGAGACCTTCTATGAATCTAAAGCCATTTCTTTCACCTTCCTAATACTGAAATGTAGAATCCATAATGATATAGAAATACCACGAGTCTCGACACCATCCAAATGCAAATGTCAGATTCTAGCCATATATCAATTCGAAATTCTTAATTGCTACATATAAATATTGAATCCATTAGAACCATTCTCGAGAGTCATCCACTATGTTCAAATCTCAATTGCACTACCCCAAACGGGCCAAACGACTTGTGCCCTATTAGTACGACAACACCCAAATAAATAACTCCACCTTAACTCAACCAAGCAAATTCCTACTCCATTCACACTACATCCTTCACGAATAACCACTCAATCATTCCATGATTCCTATATACCCATATAGTGTAATACAACCTGTATCTAAAAATTCCCTTACTCGAGTTATCCTCAATCTCAACCTCCGCAAATCATAACTGATTCACAAGTACACCTCAAGCCGAAACCAATACAACACATAATCGTGTAATCAACTCATCGATAGAAAACTCCTTCACTTGGCTCAAATCCATGCAATAAAACATCTGATAACTTACAATAATCATACCTCATTACTGCCATAATACCGCAGTGAGATTCAACTAAATATTTCATAAGCTCATGTAACACAAACCATCTAATACCTCAAATCATCTGTAAATCTCGCATTTATCCTCGTGACGGTCAGGTCAACTATTATAACCGATCAAAACTCAAATCGCACAAATACAACCCACTGGTAGAAAAGAAAGCCTCCACAGAACATCATAAAAATCAAACATCCGTAGATTACCTCGCAGGTTATAAACCACCCACTTTGCCTCAAACTGACATCTCTTTATACTCTTTCATGACCACAACTACTACACAATCACTTAATCTTCCTAAATTTGAACCCGTCAACAAGCCCATGAGAATCTAATTTGTTCCAAAATTGAGCCACATGAAAGATCCTTTAATACACTCATGAATCGAGACTATACGTCACATCACGACAGAAATAGAGCACCCAATGGGCCTTTTACATCTCAAGCAAACTCTTCCCAACACTTTCGAACCATCCAAACACATACCGCAATCACATCATACTCATCATATAGCCATCCAATCACTCATCGAGCCACAAATTCCACTAATAGGGACACTACCAGACTTATAAGTCCAAAAGCACGTGCTCACACAACTGAAATCCCCGTGCTCAAGCTACAGTCGAAACTGGCCTCAAGTCCTCCATACTGACCCATCATCAGCATATCGAACTCACACCTCACACCTCATCCATGGAATCACAAGCCATCGATGCAGAGCTGATACAGAGCGCTCATATGCGCATACACGTGTGTGGAAGGAATTCAAAGAGTTACGTTTCAAGCTGCATCAATGTCGCACGATAAGGGAAGAAAGATGGAAAATTATCCTAAATGCCCTGTAGCCTCTTGAAGATAGGTATGGACGTCATCATACCGATCCACAAGACTACTATACACATGACCATGACTTGTAAAACCTATGAACCTAGATCTCTGATACCAATCCGTCACGACCCAAAATCCAACTAGTCGTGATGGCACCTAACCTAACCAGCTAGGTAAGCTAGCTATTAACTATCCAATTCCAATAATATTTAATAAGACAATTAAGTAAAAGAAATTATTCAAAATCTTATACATTTCCCAAGGACATGTAGTATAAATCATGAGCTTCTAATATTAGAATTACAAAGATGGTATGAAGTAAATACATCATCTGTTCGAAACGTATATAAACAGATTTTTATAAATCTAAGGCTACCATGAACAAGAGGCAGCTACAACCGGAACATAGGTATGTCTTCAATTCTAGCTCCCATCGATCATAACAACATCATCCGCCAACATATGCACGCAAGGTGTAGAAGTGTAGTATGAGTACAACCGACCTTATGTGCTCAATAAGTAACAAACTTAACCTTAGGTTGAAAGTAGTGACGAGCTGGAACAAAGGTCCAACACCAATAGCCAACGACAGTTCATAACAACGTAAAACAAGTAATAAAAGAAGTAACTCAGAGATAACAAGCTCAACTTATTCATAGTTCCCGAAAATAGTTCTGATTTTCAAGTATATCAGTGAAAACCCAAGTCTTTTACCAAAATTTCTAAAAATATAAATAAGTTCGAAAGATGTAATTTTTCCCAAAAGCTTTCCACGGTAAATGCTTCATTTTCAAATGGCATGTGGAAAATACATCTCTATGCCTATATGTCAATATATGTGAGAAGTCATGAATGACGTGATACCGTACAGAATGAGGAAAATGCATCTCTATGCCTCTATGTCAAGTGTGCATATCAAATGCGATGCAACTCAGTGATAAAACCATATGCATACTCTTAGAGTATCAATTCACTCAGTCCTCCCAGTCACTCAGTCCTTACATTCACTCAGCACTCGGCACTCGCACTCAGTAGGTACTTGCGGTCACTAGGAGTGTGTACAGGCTCCGGAGGGGCTTCTTCAGCCCAAGCGCTATAACAAGCTAATCATGGCATAAATTAGTAAAATATGTTGCGGCGTGCATCCCGCTCCCATCATAAATCAATAAAACACGCTGCGGCGTGCACCCCAATCCCATAAACATCCTCACCATCAGGCCCTCGGCCTCACTCAGTCATCAATCTCTCCAGTATCTCGGGCTCTCAATATCGTGAAAAATCAGCCCAAAAATAATGATGTGATGTATCAATAAATGGTAACAGAGAGTGGGATATGATATGCATATGAATGTGTATGATTGAGTATGTAAATGCAATGTAAGCAGGTAACTCAACAGCATAAATGACCTCAGTGTGTCCCAATAGGATAAGCATGTAGCCTAGACATGGTTTCTAACATGGATCACAGTTCAATAGCTCTAATATGTAGATATTTCATGGTTATAGATAAGATCAGGTAACTACACATTACCACAAGAATAACAGAGTCACAATTCACACGGTGCATGCCTACACGCCCGTCACCTAGCATGTGCGTCACCTCAACCCCAAGTTTAGAAGTGTTACTTACCTCGAACAAGGCAAATCCAATACCAAGCAAGCCAAACGATTCCCCAAAGATGCCACCACGTGCGTACCGACCTTCGAACGGCTCGAAATTAGCTAAAAGCAACTCAAATACATTAAACAATGCCAAAGGAAACAAACCCAATCAATAAAGGCCGAATCTTTAATCAAAAACCCAAAATTGGCCAAAACGTCCAACTCAAGCCCGCACCTCGGAACGCAACAAAACTCATAAAATACGACAACCCATTCAATTACGAGTCTAACCATACTAGTTTTACTTAAATCCGACTCCAAATCGATGTTCAAAACTCAAAAATTTACTTTATGAAACTTTAGGCTAAAACCCTCAACTTCCTCTTTAAAATTCTTCAACCAATTGCCAAAATGAAGATAGATTCATGAAATAAGATCAAAACCATGTGTATAATACTAACCCCAATTCTTGTGATGCAAATTTCTTCAAAAGTCGCTTCAATCCGAGTCCTGCATCTCAAAAGATGAAGAAAGAACCAAAACACTCGATTTATAGCTTCTGCCCAGCAGTTTCCGCATTTGCGGACAAATGAGCCCCTTCTGCATCGTCGCTTCTGTGACAAGAATTCCACTTCTACGGAGTTACACTAAGCATATACTCCTCGCACTTGCGGGCCATGTTCAGATTCTGCGACATCGCATGTGCGAGTTTTGTTCCGCTTCTTCGCCAAATACCGCTTTTGTGCCACAGGCTATCACTTCTGCGTGGCCACAGATGCGCCCCCTATTTCCGTTTTTGTGGTCTTCCTCACCAGCTCAAAGATCACTTCTATGAATCCTCTGTCACTTCTGCGACCATTGCACCTACGCAAACCAGCCACAGGTGCGATCACACCAGATCTGCCACCAGCAAACTTCGCCAAAAATGATCCAAACAAATCCAAACCCCGTCTGAACCTCGTCTGAAACTCACCCGAGCCCCTCGGGATCCTGTCTGAATATACCAGAAAGTCCCGAAACACAGCACGGACTTACTCGAGGCCTCAAATCACACATAACAACAACAAAACAACGAATCACACCTTAATTCGAACTTGATGAACTTTGAACTTTTCAACTTCCATATTTCGTGCCAAAACATAGCAAATCAACCCGGAATGAACCCAAATTTTGCACACAATTACCAAATGACATAATGAAGCTATTCCAATTCCTGGAACCCAATTCGAATCCAATATCCACAAAGTCAACTCTCGGTCAAACTTGTGAACTTTCCAAACCTTCAAATTTCTAATTTTTGCCAATTTGTGCTGAAGGCTTTTTGAAACATCCAAATGCAAATCCGGGCATACGGCCGAGTCCAAAATTACCATCCGGACCTATCGGAACCATCAATACTCCGTTCCAGGGTCAAATTCACCAAAAGTCAAACTTGGTCAACTATTCCAACTTAAAGCTTCAACAATGAAATTCATTCTTCCAAATCGATTCCGAATAACCTAAAAACCAAAATCGGCAATTCACATAAGTCATAATACATCATACAGAGCTATTCATAACCTCAAACTACCGAGCAAATTAAAGTGCAAATGCTCAAAACCATCGATCATGTCGTTACAGTAGATGAAATGTCACGATCCAAATTCCCAACCCACGGGATCGTGATGGTACCTAACACAATACTTTCTAGGCAAGCCGATGTTAGAAATTTATTAACCATTTACTTTTAAATTTCACTTACACATAATAGAACAATTTAAAAGTAAATACTGAATCTAATATTTTCCACTAAATAATTCCATGAATAATAATAAAGATCGATAATTAAGCCGAACCACGAACTAAATATATATAACCATAAGTATACCAAGGGTCTGGTGTCACAATTCACGAACTACTTAGAATGCTACAAATAATGGGCTGAAAGAATATATATATATATATATATGTTCTGAAAGAAATAAAACAACGTCTATAAAGTAAAGAGAAGACTCCAGGAATCTGCGGACGCTAATAGATCTACCTCGTATCTCCGAACAAAATGCGTAGCTATTGATATCTCCTAACTCTGGTCAGTACCTGGATCTGCACAAAAGATTGCAGAGTGTAGTATCAGTACAACCGACCCCATGTACTGAGTAAGTGCCGAGCCTAACCTCGACGAAGTAGTGATGAGGATACGGCGGGGAATTAACAATATAACCTGTGAATAATATATATAATAAAACAAGAAAGAAATAATAATAATAATAATAATAATAATAATAATAATAATAATAATAATAATAATAATAATAATAATAATAATAAACTCGATAACCAGTAACTTGCGATAGTAAATAAAACAACTCGGGNAATAATAATAATAATAATAATAATAATAATAATAATAATAATAATAATAATAATAATAATAATAATAATAATAATAAACTCGATAACCAGTAACTTGCGATAGTAAATAAAACAACTCGGGTAACTCTTTTCAGATATCAACTATAACCAACTCCTCAAAATTTCCACGTTCCAATTTAAATCACAATAAAAATCAGAGTATGGAAACCTTTTTAATAGTACCGAAGTTTTCCAAATCCTTATTTTTGAAAATCAATAAAACATAAATATTCAGCCTTATCTCTCCTTGTTGCAGCGCGCAACCCGCTCCCATCTGTCCACCCTTTTTTCTCCTCCCTATATATATCACCATTATTTCTCATGTTGCAGCGTGCAACCCGATCCCACCTGTCCGCCATTATCACTCCTTGTTGCGGTGTGCAACTCGCTCCCACCAGACATATCGTATCAATTTATTTATAAAAACTTTCACAATTCAGACCAAGCCTTTCACAACATTTTTGTATCAACAATTGTAAACAGAA
>ML414379.1:27421-44681 GCA_005239525.1 Nicotiana knightiana | reverse complement strand
CTAGAGCTGAAGTTCGCAAGCTACTTCAGGCCCGTCTACTAGAATGCTGAAGTTTTGCGTGATTGCCTTTGCTACTTCAGCCCCGCATGCTGAAGTTATGCGCAAAAGTGGGTACGGATGTAATTTTTTTACAAAACGGATATAAGTTAAAACGTGGCACAAAAAGTGGGTACGGATGCAAAAGCCCCGTGTTAGTCTTAGTTATTAAGGGCCCGTTTAAAAAAAAATTAAAAAAAATTCGAAAAATTTTACTTTTTTCAGATCAATGTTCAGCCATGAAAATTTTAAGTTTAAGTTTCAGTTGAAATTTCAAAAATTGTGAAAATTTGAAAACTCCAAAAAGTTATTTTTCAACATTTCACTTCAAATTACACACAAAAATTTAAAAATAGCTTCAAATTGTATTCATATCCAAATATAATGCTAATTTTTTTTCCTGGAACTCTAGGAAAACCCGCGGCCTCTGCCCTTTGGGTGAGCACTCTGTGGTGAGCATTCTGTGTGCACTGGGTAAACCATCCCCACTGTGTAATAGCCTGCAAACCATACAGAGGATGTAAACCACACTAGGCAAGCCTTGTGCGACAGGCTCGACCCAGGAAGCATTAAAGGAGGATCGATCCCAGGTCATCTGTATGGAGACCGTTTTCCAAACCAACTAGGCCATCGCCAAAGGGATACAACTCTAATTTTTGAATACTATTTTTACTTTAAAGAAAAATCACTTTTTTCAAAAAAATTGATTTGTTTTTCCATCCATTAAATGTACACCCTTAAAACAGTCAAGTACAAATTAATTAAAGACAAGTTTCGTCAAAATACTCCCCTAGAAAGCCAAAACACTTGCAATTCCCAGAATACCCCTACTACCCCAAGCTCCTCTCCTTAGCGGCTCCTATAATAGCACTAGAGGAGGTAAAGCCCATGCTATGCACGTGTCCAACATTAAAAATCTAAAATTGTTTTGAGGTGATCAAATATTTTTAAATAATCTTTTCAAGTATTTAAGGAAAAATTTATAAAATATTTAAGTATTTAACTGAATTACATGGATTAGTAATAGAAATTTTTCCAAGTGCATACAAGCACTGAACTTCACAACCAAAAGTGTAGATGTCATCCATAATAAAAGAAACTCAGTAATCCTTATTCGGTTGTATTCACCAATAACTTCAAACAACTTCTGAACTTAAAAGGCCTAATATCCAATTTAATATACATAAAGTAAGATATGTAAGGTTCCAAAATAGGTTATGCATTGATCAATTTTTCATGTATCAGTTATTATTAGCTCGTTATTAAATCAACAAAAAGCTGTCCCGATTTTGTTCATCCTTATGAATAACCAAGGAGCTTGAATTTTTCTTTGTTGACATTTAATTAGTTAATTATATTAAATAAAATGATATTTCTTTTTTTTTAACAGAAGGAAAAATACTCATAAAATGCAAATGATAAAGATATTAACCTTTGGACTTAATACCATGAGTTCTAATTGGATCCCATCTCAATTTCTCTTGTCAAAAGGAATGCAAAATTCACAGAAGATATAAAAAATATAATTAATTTATCACTAATATTTAAACTAAATTTGAGCTAGTGTCATTTTTACCAAATGGGAATGGCTTGAGTAATGATTAATAAAAGTAACTTGACGTTTTGATTTGAGATGGTGCAATATCATATAAGATCTATCCTTATGTAAATAATTTGTGGTTTGGTTGTAATAGTTAATATTACTCAGACTATTGGGGACAGCTCTACTAATTCGTATTCGTCTTTTAAGACAGGAGCTCCTAGGCAAATTCGGAAAAGAAGGAGTGGCTCCCGTCCCGAAATAAAGCACTAGTCAGCTTTTGCCTTCCTTCTAACATAAAATATACAGAGAGAGGAATCGGCATAATAAAATAGGAAAATTTACTGAAGAAGTGCGGGAAATATTCTTAAAAGCGCTTCTTCGAAATTTCGTTATCTTTTTTAAGATAGAAAGTCGAATCACTAACAAAGGAATTTTCTTTCGGGATGTTGACAACGTCAAAACAAAAAGAGAAATTTTTAGTGAATCGCCATTTTCTCACGATTGGGTGGTGTGAAGTGTACTGAGGTTGAGGTACAATACCGAACTCGAGATGTTAGAAGGTGAAAAATCAATAGGTGCAGGAGCTGCTATTGAATCCGATCTTAGATGGTTGGAAGACAAAAGCAATGGCATGATGGGAATTGCAGGTTTAATAGAGATGACATCACAATAGGATGAAGACGAGACTTCTTATCTGCTTTCACGTGGAAATGGGATCATGTAAAAATGCCTTTGAAAAGAAACTAGTGAGAGGGATTACTTTCTAACGTATCCCTAAGGGCATATCGTCTAAGTCCAGGAGTTAGTGCATTGGATTCCTGGGCAACTGCATCTAGTAGAATTGACTTAATACCAAGCAAATCTCCTTTCTAATCTAGGACTTATAGCTTTGGAAATTTAATTAGTCGTGCAAACTCCCCTAGATGCACATGAATGCATAGAGAAGGCTCTCGCTCGGGTTCTTTGATATCGACTCGGTTGCTAGGAAGAAGCGGGCTTAGAGCCAATAGAACTAGTGTTCCTTCGTCACCCTCTAGCGTACCGAACTTGTGAAAAGCATGATTTATTATATGCACGAACAAAAATAGCTGCTTAGGTTGCATATATAAGAATAGGAACTGAATATGCAACAACAATCCAAGGTCGCATACCCAGACAGAGACTAAGATCCACTCACGACCCATGTAACAAGCTACGCCAAGTAAGAAGTGTATAATAATTAGTTCATAAGGACCACCATTGTATAACCATTCATCAACGGATGCCGCTTCCCAGATTGGGTAAAAATATAAACCTATAGCTGCAGAAGTAGGAATAATGGCGCCAGAAATAATATTGTTTTCGTAAAGTAGAGACCCAAAAACAGAATAAATTTCTATTAAAACTTTTAATTCAAATAAAATTTTGTTCTGTCTTATCACTTTCTTCCTTCAATTCTATTTGAATTCCTATTGTATAAATAGAAAGACTTTAGGTCAATCTAGTACCTATATATTTATTTGTTCCATACTTGTTATATACTAGTCAATTAAATCAGTTGAATTGTTGTTCATATTGAAAGGAGTCGAGATTGATAAGATCATGCTACCACAGAAAGCATAGTCACAGGGGAAGACTGATTCGGTTTATTTATACCAATGATATCCACGTCGATTCCCAGTCTTCAGCGAAACGGGTCGCCTTTCCCCTTGTTCGGATGTAGCTCTTGCACAATATTGCTAGTGGTTTATTCTTTGATTGATGTGCTGCTTTCAATACTGAAGGACTAGCAGTTGCAATGAATGACCTTCTCGATACCCTATTAGTGCTTTAGATATATTGGCAGCATTCCGAGTAACTCCTCAACCTGGAGTTCCACCTGAAGAAACAAGTGCCGCAGTAGCTGCCGAATCTTCTACTGGTACATGGACAATTGTATGGACCGATGGACTTAACATCCTTGATCGTTACAAAAGGCGATGCTGCCGCATCGAGCGTGTTGTTGGAGAAAAAGATCAATATATTGCTTATGTAGCTTACCCTTTACCCTTTAGACCTTTTTGAAGAAGGTTCTGTTACCAACATGTTTACTTCCATTGTAGATAATGTATTTGGGTTCTGCGAGCTCTACGTCTGAAAGATCTTTGAATCCCTCCTGCTTATGTTAAAACTTTCCAAGGTCTGCCTCATGAGATCCAAGTTGAAAGAGATAAATTGAACAAGTATGGTCGTCCCCTGTTGGGATGTACTATTAAACCTAAATTTTATTTTCTGATGAGATAGTTCTGTCGTTGTGACCACAATATCGCATTACCTTGGCGGCTGCCTTGTTGGGAAAGTGGTTGATAGGAACTTAAGACTAGGGCACTCGGAGTTGTTGATGGTTCAACCTTTACTATAGGAAGAAGCCTTATCAAATAGAGATTTTTTCTTTCGACCATATTTCGATTGTTAATACGATATATAAGGACCGCTACTACAAAGAGTATTACACATTTGATCGTGAAATATCAATTGCTTGTTGAATCCTATGAATTGCGTGAAAGTAGGATACTCCAAATTCGGGGGTCAAAGAGTTTTAGAAAACGTTCTTATGCTAAAGAAGAAAAAAATAGAAGTATATGCTTTAGGTGAACATATATCTATCTCTGCTGACAAAGCACGAAGAGTAATTGATCAAATTCGCGGTTGTTCCTATGAGGAAACGTTTATGATACTAGAACTCATGTCCTATCGAGCATGTTATCCCATTTTGAAATTGGTTTATTCTACAGCAGCAAATGCTAGTTACAATATGGGTTCTAGCGAAGCCAATTTTCATTAGTAAAGGTGAAGTCAATGGAAGTACTACTGTGAAGAAATTGAAATCTCGAGCTTGAGGACGTAGTTTTCCAATAAAAAGATCGACCTGTCATATAACTATTGTAATGAAAGATATATCTTTAGATGATGAATATGTAGAGATGTATTCGTTAAAAAAACGAGATGGAAAAAAAATATACATCTATGTCGTATCGTGATATGTATAATAGTTTGGGGGATTATGGGACAAAAAATAAATCCACTTGGTTTCAGACTGGGTACAACCCAAGGTCATCATTCCCTTTGGTTTTCACAACCAAAAAATTATTCTGAAGGTTTACAAGAAGATCAAAAAATAAGAGATTGTATCAAGAATTATGTACAAAAGAATATGAGAACGTCCTCTGACGTCGAGGGAATTGCACGTATAGAGATTCAAAAAAGAATCGATATGATCCAGGTCATAATCTTTATGGGATTCTCAAAATTGTTAATCGAAAGTCGACCGAGCGTAATCGAAGAATTACAAACGACCTTACAAAAAGAATTTAATTGTGTAAATCGAAAACTGAACATTGTTGTCACAAGAATTGCAAAACCTTATGGAAACCCTAATACTGGCCAAACGCATGCCATGACTGGAGATTACAAATTTAACCACCTCGTTCAATCCCTCTAGAACAATTCGTATATCGCGACCTGCATCTATAATTTGTGAAAAAACTAAACATATATCACAGCCCAACTTCAGAATGTAGGACAATGCCCTGAAAAGCTGAAATGTGTAAAGCTTCACAATTAAGAGTGTATGTGCAGATAACCCAGGTTGTAATTGAGGAACGTGAAGGCATCCACCAGGGGTTATAATGAACAAATTCGCTTCGGGGTCAAATGGAAAAGGAGTCAAAATATATCGATCATTGGAGGCGGAACCAACATCACACTCGAAGATTCTAATGATCTCCTTGAAATCATTCATAACCACGGTTGAACAATATCTTGCAACGTAAAGAAATGAGGTAAAAAATCTACAACCAGGATCAAACGGAAAATCTAATCTGAATTGATTAGGTGGAAATCGATGCAAGGATAATATGAGTGTATCATGATCGAGTTCATTTAAGAAAGCAAATGTACCTCCGCCGATAAGATGGTCATGACTACAAGCTGAAAACATACAAGGCAGTGCTAGCAAGATTTCATTAGGCTTGACAAGGTCACTGGAATCACACTTAACAGCAGAAACTTTGTGAAACATTTCGTCGAACACCTGGCTTTCAGGATTTAATAAATCATACTCCACTGAATCTTCAACTTCAATGTCAATTTCCCTAACAGGTATTTCAGTGAACACCTTACATGCATAGACTTTTGAATTTTCCTCCGCATCATATTTAGTTTTTGGTTGGGTACTCGAAGTCCCAAGGCAACGTAATGAAGCCACTATGGTACGAAATTGAATAGAGTTCGAAGAATTATCGCTCGGATTTACCAGCTCAGTAAGTACGTTGGAATTATCCATAGGGTTTGAGTTTTCATCAACCAAAGCAGAATCCATCTCTCCGATAAAGATCGTAGGAGCACAGACTGATGCATATTCTACTGCTGAATCCTGCATATTTGTTGGTGGCGAGCCCTTAGACATACGGGAAAGACAACACTAGATTTTGTGGAGTTTCTTAGACATACTCGAGTAATTGGCATGCATTTGCAGTAGCAAGGAAAGACTACGGGAATCCATGGAGTAGGAATCAATGAAAGCACCAATGTAATGATCCCAAACAAACCTGGTAGCTAACTATAACAGTTAAACTCACAAACACCCTTTTCTGTTACTTTAACAGAGAAATGAGATTCGGACGTCCGGTTGAGAAATAGTGAAATTGAAGTGTTCTTGAAGAAAATCATGAGTTTGAGGTTAAATTCGTAGTTTTGATGTTATTTTTGTGATTCGATTGCACGAGCAAGTCCGTAAGAGGTTTTTAGACTTGCTTGCATGTTTGATTTGGAGGCCCGAGGGCTCGGGTGAGTTTTGAGTAGGCTACAGAACGATTTAGACTTAAGAAAACTCAGTTGTGCATGGCCTGATCTTGCAAATGCGAGATCAGGCTTCGCAAATGCCAAGACTGCAGGCCTGGGAAATGCGACAATATTGTCGCAAATGCGAAGGAGGCCATCCTCGCAAATGCGAAACTTTGGTCGGAATTGCGAAAGTCCCCGGATATCGCAAATGCGACATTCATATCGCAAATGCGAAGGCAGCAGAGATTTTGAAGGGTTCGCAATTGCGAGCCCCTGATCGCATTTGCGATAACTGCAGCCTGTTAAGTAGGATTTTAGACGGGATTTTACCCATTTTTTAATTCTTTCAAACCCTAAACCTACATAGACGATTTTTCAAAGACCCAAACTTCTCCAAACTATAAGTAGTGATTTCTAACCAATTCCTTTCAATCTCTTACTACTTTTAACAAGATTTTAACCTAGAATATAGAGTCTTTATGGTAAAAATCCTATATTTTTTGGTAGAACTTAGGAACTTTGAAACTTGGGAATTTAGACCTCGAATTGAGGTCGGATTCCAAAACTAATTGTATATCTAGGCTCCGGGGAGAATGGGTAAACGGGATTTGGTCCGAACCTCGAGTTTAGACCAAGCGGGCACGAGGTCGATTTTTGTCTTTTGATAGGAAAACATTGGAAAATCATGATTTTTCATTAAAGTTAATTCCTTTAGCAATAATCAATTATATTTATCCAATTATGATTATATTCGAGCTGGTTAAAGGCAAATTATAAAGGAAAAGTTTTGCTTGAGCAGTGAATTGCTTGCGAAATCGAGGTAAGTGTTTGGTTTAACCTTGACTTGAGGGAATAGGAATCCCCAACTTAAATGTTATGTGAATTTACATGTGTGTGGTGTATAGGTAAGGTGACGAGTATCTATGCACCACCAAATTATTTGTTTAACATGATCCTTTCCCCGTTTCCAATTCATTATATTCCTGTCTTGATTGTTTTCATGATTTTGATGCCTCCATGCCTACTTGTTTTCGTCAACTTGTTGTTAAATATTGTTTCATGTATTATGGAAGTGTTAGTTGTTCCCTTGGCTTCATTGTGGTACATAAAAGGTTGAGCTGGTTGATAGTGTTTTACGATACATTCCGGTTGATTTCATTGTGAACTGATAATTGATAAAGTTTACGATTAGTACAGCTTTCTGTTTACAATTGTTGAGACATAAATATTGTGAATGGCTTTGACCAAAAAAATGTGAAAATCTTTTTATAAATAAAGAGATGTGATTGTCTAGTGGGAGCGGGTTGCACGCCGCAACAGTAGAAATAAGGGTGATATATATATGGAGGAGCAATAAGGGTGGACAGGTGGGAGCGGGTTGCGCGCCACAACAAGGAGAAATAAGGGAGGATATTCATGTTTTACTGATTTAAACATAAAGACCGGAATACTCACCCTTTTATTGTGGTCATTTCATACTCTGCACTTACAGTTATTTTAAAGTGAAACTTGAAAAAAATTTAGGATTGGTTATAGCTGAGATCTGGAAAAGTTAACCGAGTTATTTTATTAATTGTTGCAAGTTACTGTTTAATTAGTTTATTATTATTCCCTTCTTGCTTTATTACACACTGTTTACATGTTATATTATAAATGCTCCGTCGTAGCCTCATCACTATTTCGTCGAGGTTAGGCTCGGTACTTACCAGTACATGGGATCGGTTGTACTGATACTGCACTCTGCACTTCTTGTGCAAATTCAGGTTCCGGCCAGAGTTGAGTTATCGAGTAATAGTTGAGCGTTCGTACAGAGACACGAGGTAGATCTGATAGCGTTCACAGATTCCTGGAGTATTCTCTACATTATTTAGATTGTTGTTTTATTTCATTCAAAACAGATATATATTTCTTTCAGCCAAATACTTGTAGTATTCTTTAGTAGTTCATGAATTGTGGCACCAGACCCTGGGTAGTTATATAGTTAGTAATAGTTCGTGGTTTGTTTTATTATTTCGAATACTATTCCTGATATCATTTATTCGAAAGTATTAGATTTCGTATTTATTCTAAATTGTTCTATTTTGTTTAAGTAAACTTTCAAAAGAAAAGGTTAGATAAGTTCTAACATTGCTTGCCTAGCAAGTATGATGTTAGGCGCCATCACGATCCCGAGGGTTGGGAATTTGGATCGTGATAAAGAACAAGCAGATACAAAGGAATTCAAATACAAATTGCAGGGCGTATCGACGGAAAAGAAATTTCACGTGTCGAATGGATCAGAGAAGGTAGGGTTCCCCTACAAACGATTCGAGCGAAAATTGATTATTGCTCTTATACAGTTCGAACTATCTATGGAGTATTGGGCATCAAAATTTGGATATTTCTAGACGAGGAATAATTTTATTACTTGTCTTTCCCTTTATATCCAATGATTGTTCAGCAGGGGCAAATAGATGTCCCATTAAAGCAGACATGGATTGGCAATTTGAGCCTCGAGAATGCCTCAAAAGTTTCCTTTATTACCAAATTGTGTGATGGAAATTGACGTAATAAGATGCAAAAACAGGGGCAAAAATATTATAGAAACTCAAAGGATATTTTTGTCAATTCACTGGACGATCCTAAGCACCTCTCTTAGCCTCTTCTACAATAGTAGTAATATGGGGAAAAGGGCCAAAAATACCCCTCTACTTTCATATATTGTCTATATTTAACTTTTGTTATACTATCGGGCCAAATTTACCACTACAGTCAGCAAACTTTTAAAAATACCCCTTGATTTGTGAAGTAATCCAAAATCTCCCAAATTTCTTTTATTTAAATCACTTGTTGTTCTTATTGGTTCACTATTTTTGAAATAATTGACATTTACCTACTTTCTGAATTAGAGAAAAAAAATAAGAGAAAAAAATATTAAATAATACAGCCGAATAAATAAAGTATAGTAAATTAAAAAATCTAAATTAGGTAGCTTTTTTAAATTCTAAAAGTATTTACAACATCCCAGTTTTAATAAATTCGTTGCACCAAATGTATGGAGACTTTGCAAGTATCAGTGATTTAAGTTGAAGTTCCTTGGAGACTTTACATTGTCTAATTCAACTTTGCTTTAGTTATATGCCTACACATTGTGCACTCTTAAGTTAGTCGATTGAACTCTATACTAACCAAGCAATGACAAAATATATTTGAATATACATGTACATACATGATGATCAGATGCATATAATACACAATAAATAGACCCACTAAATCCTACAGTGTGTATACGATTAAAAAATAAATAAAATTTTAAATCAATTTTATTTATTACAACAAGTGAAATGGGTGTATTACTAATTCAAAAAAATTATGAATAATTGTATAGTCTAGTAACTTTAACATTCACATCAATAGTAATTTTTGAAAATAATGGAGCAAGAAGAACAAGTGATTTAAATAAAAGGAATTTGGGAGATTCTTGATTACTTAATACTTCAAGGGATATTTTTAAAAGCTTGTTGATTGTAGGGGTAAATTTGGCATGATAGTAATAGTAGGAGTAAATTTGGCCCTATAGTATCACGGAAGTTAAATTCCTATTATATAGAAAAGGAAAGATGGTCGATCAAGGGCATATATATCATTTCAAAAAACTCCTACATTGTTTGTAATTCTTAAATGCAAACTATCATTGATACACATGGGACCCACATTCCCATAACTACAACACTCCTTTAAATGTTACTCCATGTTGATTAGACTACTTTTATGGAGAGTACTACATACAAATAATCATTTGAAACGTTTATTTTCTCATTTGGTAAAATTATTAATTTTGGTTTTGTCAACTAGAAGTTTTCACATAGAAAGTAAACTTAACTTTTTAAATAATAGTGCAACAAAAGGAGATATTGGTAAATATTTAAAAGATTTTCGTATTTACTCATACTGTTTTAAAGTAATTTAAAAATTAAAATTAAAAGATTTTCATCTATCCACATTATTTGAAGGCGATTTCAAACTAGAAAAATTCATATTCAAAAGTAATTTTAAAAAGTATAATTTATTAAATCTCAAAAGTTAATTTAAGTGATGGATTTGTTCATACTGTATTAGCGAGTTATCTCTTATATGCTTAATTGATGTGAAAATTTAATCTACATGGTTTGAACTCATTTTTTCCTGATAAGTTTTCAACTATCAATAAATTATCCTAAACATAATTTTTTATAATTTTTATATTGTTTCATTATGAAAATTAACATATGATAAATCTATAAAAAAAATAGTTTTCTTATCTCCTTAATTAAGAAAAAAATTACAAAATAATTTATATAGACTTCTCTCAAATGTTTTATATTTTATCACCAGTTACATCATTTTAAACAAGTTATAATAAAATATAATTTGAACTACTATATTGAATTACTACAATTTATATCTCTTAATATTTGTTTAGTGCCATCGGTTCTCTTTGTTTGAAGTAGTAAATTGCCTCTTTAGGGTGCTAGTCCCCTTGGAAGTTCTCTTTATTTACTGTACTAAAACTTTCTCTTGATTTTGTTTCATACAAGACATGAAGTAAAATCAATAGTAAAGTTTTTTTTCATCTTTTATCGTATTTTAAAGAATGATGTTGTTCGTGTTAACTTTCATCAAGTAGCTAATTGTTCCCACTGTTAAACCTCTTGTGAAACCAATTTAGATGTATCAAAAATAGTTTACAGATAGATTAGTAAGCTTCTTATTCTAGAAAATTTGTTAATATAGATGACACTTGTATCTTTAATGTATTCCCTTGTAAAATATTCAAATAGAAAAATAAGACATTGAAATTAAATTTTCAATTTGATGTTTATGTTTAATATGGATGTTAAAAATATGTATTATAGCACGTAGTCTTTTTATGTTAATTGGAGCAATTTAAACAGATTATAATTTATAATTTAAGTTTAAGTAAATTATTAAAAAAAAACTAATTATAAACTGTGATCCCCAATATCATTCTCTATCCGTGATTAAATGGATATAACAAGAATCAATTTATTTATCAAAAAATTAATTGAGCTTCGACAAACAATAATTTTAAGACTAAATGTTGGGCCCGTACGGGCCTTTCCTCATCTAATGTAGGCAATATGAAAGTTGAGGGGGCTTTTGCATCCGTACCCACTTTTTGTGCCACGTTTTAACTTATACCCGCTTTGTAAAAAAAATTGCATTCGTAACCGCTTTTGCACATAACTTCACCATGCAAGACTGAAGTAGCAAAGGCAATCACGCAAACCTTCAGCATTCTAGTAGACGAGCCTGAAGTTTCTTCAGCTCTAGTAAATAGGTCTTTGTAAATGGGGAACTTCAGCATACGGGGCTGAAGTTCCCCAGTTATAAAGACAAAAACTTCAGCATAGGGGCTGAAGTTCCCCCAGTTACACTGGGGAACTTCAGCTCTAGAGCTGAAGTTTTTGTCTTTGTAAATGGGGAACTTCAGCATACGGGGCTGAAGTTCCCCAGTTATAAAGACAAAAACTTCAGCATACGGGCTGAAGTTCCCCCAGTTACACTGGGGAACTTCAGCTCTAGAGCTGAAGTTTTGTCTTTTGTAAATGGGGAACTTCAGCATACGGGGCTGAAGTTCCCAAGTTATAAAGACAACAAGTTCAGCATACGGGGCTGAAGTTCCCCAGTTTACAAAGACAAAACTTCAGAAGTTTTGTCTTTGTAACTGGGGAACTTCAGCCCCGTATGCTGAAGTTGTTGTGTTTATAACTTGGGAATTTCAGCTCTAGAGCTGAAGTTTCTTCTTTGTAACTGAGGAACTTCAGCCCCATATGCTGAAGTTTTGTCTTTATAACTGGGGAACTTCAGCTTAACTGGTGAACTTCAGCTCAGCGAGGGAAAGGGGAGCTGAAGTTGTTTAAAAAGTGGGTACAAATTAAAAGTTTTTAAAAAAGCAGGTATAGGTTAAATGGGGGCGACCAAATAAGGTGCCCCCGCACAATTTTTACAAAGTTGAGGGATATATTTGGCCCTTTTATAAGTAATAAAGTAATAATACATAACCACCTACGATGTGATCCGGATGGGACTGCTCTTCCCGTAACAAGAGGTCTCGGTTTCAAGCCCTAGGTATGGAATGCTTCCCCCCCCCTCCCCCCTCCTCGAATGAGGCCCTACGCAACGCGAATTCGGATGTAGTCGGGCTCCAAATGTTGTACCGGACATCGGATGGGAAACCAAAAAAAAGAAGTAATAATACATAGTTTTGAATAAACCATAAAGATATGTAAATAGCAAAAATTTGGAAAGAATAGTGAAGAGAAGTAATACAAAAATTAGCTTGAGCAAGCTGACTGAAGTTCAACTGCATTTTCATCATCAGTAAGGTCAGTAGACATGGCATGAGGTATTCTATGGCGTTTCAATATACGCGATGTGGCTATTCTTGCCGATTCATAGTTCAAAACAATCACCCTCTCATCATCCAAATCAAATCTCACATTCTTTTGGTTACCATCTTCCACAAGCTGACGTAAATGTTTCAAATTCAGAACTTCTACGCCATTAACCTTCTTCACCTATACAAAACGGTCCAATATTTTCCCGGAAAACAAAGAGGAAAATAATTAAAAGGCGCCTTTATGTTGTCTTTTAAGGGGAGAATAAGTAACAGGTGCAACAAGTATTTTACCTGTAACTCGGCGAGGCGCTCATAACCAGCATTAATATCATCCATCAACACCTAATTAATTGCAAACGGTCATATTAGCAGAATATAGCGCATTGATCTGCGAGTACAATCCTACAGGAAAAGCAGACCTCCGTCTCTATGTATAAGGTTAGGAATCATGTTGCGAAGCAAAAGTTAACGCACAAAATACCGTTTATGAAGTTAGCCAAATGAAATAGATTGTCAAGTAAAATAAGACATGCCTTCCTCCCATGTCAGAAATCTTACTGGAAACATTTACAAAAGGTTATTTAGCAGCAAACATCTTAATACGTTAACAATGTCTGCCCATTTGGATAGACCCGTCCACCATCAGTTTTGTGTGTCTCAAGTATGTATTTAGCATGTGAAATTATGGTGGAACTTCATGGCGTCTTCATGATTTTTTGTTTTTCTATTTTTATAAGAGACCAAATTATTTGAGTTTTCTATTTGACAAAAGGATAAGAAACTCTAGATACCTGAGAAAGGATGATGAACTGTTCACCAGGTTTCTTAGGTAGTTCCCGAAGTGCTCGTTCACACAACCGACGGGGTGAGGCATTATACCAGTCTTCTCCATACTCGTGAAGGAATGGCTGAGTTAATGGAATAAAGACGAGACCAGCAAAAATGAAATAACTCGGAAGCTTGTCAAATTGATGAACTGGAACAAGTGGCTGCAACTGCATAATTTTAACTAGTTGTTAGATACAGTAGACAGTTACACAGCATCAGAGAAACCTTTAGATTACCAATCATACAAGTTGATAAAGTGTTAAATCTAAGGCTAAGCAAAAAGTGCAGTCACCTTCCCAACACCTTACTCCTATGCATCAGATTTCCAAGAGCGACAAAGCAAAAAATAACCTTGGTCCACTCGCACACCAAAATACTTCTAACAAAACAAAAACTTACCTTGCTCCAATACCACACCAAAATACTACTACGTAAATTATGTGACATCCCCAAATACTTCAAGGCTTCTTTCATCTTTTCTATTTTTCTATTTTTGTAAAAGATCAGATTGTTTAAGTTTTCCATTTAACAAAAGGATACTGGATGAGAGCAACTATAGATACCTGAAAGAGGATGATGCATTGTTCAACTTCCATATTATAACTTGTGCAAATGATGAATTTACTTCTACCAGAGCGATAATGTCAATAAGTTATTTTACCAGAGTAAATCTAATTACACAATGTAGATGCAGTGATTTCGATCTATTCGTTTGATTACATGCACCCAGGATATGAGCAGAAGTTTGAAAGATCACTGGGAGATATCACATTCGAAGCAACAATAACTTATGAAGGGTTAATAGAGGTGTAATTATGAAGGGTAAATAAAAGTGACTTACCGGATGAAGCGTGATTTTGAAGTCATGCACTTCGCCATTTCTCAAGACTTTAAGTTCAGCAGTTTCATTAGGTTTCTTCATAGATACCAGATGGTCAAATGTGATCCTCTCTCTGTTTCGGAAAGGAACTGCAGATCATAAGCAATCTCAAAACTTTAGTCCACGGAAATAAGGTTGCTAATTTGATATGCATTTTAGTCAAAAAGCAGAAGGGCAAACTTTTCTAACAGAAAATAAGTTATTCTAGCCTTACAATTCTCATATCCTGCACACCCACTTCTCTGGTTTCTGGTATAATTACAGCGATTCACATGGCAAGAGAAGAAACTCAGAATGAAAAACGACTAGACTCTGGCTTTTCCATCTCTCAAAAGGAGGTCATTAAGTTGTTACTCATAGTTGCATGTTGAACATGAATACTTTTTAGCTGGTGCTGGCCTGCCTAAAAGAGCCTCTACGGCAAGAACCACATCCATGTTTCATCCAAATCAGTCATTTTACGTCACGAAACATTTAGAGAAAGAAAAAGTCATGTGCCATAAAATGAAAGAAAAAGCTGTGAAGAAGAATGTTGTACTAGTTTAACTGTCGTACATAAGAATTACACGAAATAGAGAGAAGCAAGGCAATAAGAGAAAGCCTTACCTGTCCCATCATGTGCTATGGCTACGCCATCAAATGAGAGGATTATATCGTCTTTCTTTAATACTCTAGAAGCATCAGAAAGTGGGTTGATTCGGCTAACAAGCACTCCTGTCAATTTGGACTGCATTTGGAAGTACTCTCGAATTTGTGCATTTTCAGTAGGTTGGCATGACAAGCCCAGAGAGCAAAACCCAACGTATTCACCCCGTTCTTCTACTCCAGCTGTAAAATGCTTTATCACAGGAACAGGAATAATGTAGCTGCAAAATCCAAACAGAACTGAAACTAGTAAGCCCAACCATGCACACTGTAAATTTCCTTTCCAATTACAACAGTTTTTCTCCAAGGTAGATTGTTTAATCAAGGGTATCAGTTTAGATTTGATTGTTTGCAGCACTGAGTAAGAGTCAAAATAGAACGAACTTGAATTCGAGACCGCTATTTGAAATCATAGTGAAACACTGGAATTTTTATCTCATGTCTAAGAGCTACTAAATGTTCCCACAAGCTAAACAAATGTTGATTAAAACTAGTAAATGTCATCAACCAAATCTCCTTATCAACTGCATGTCATCACAACTAAAAGCTTTCAGGCATTCCCACATATGTCATCCTTTGTAACCCCTCTGAGATGAAAAGAATAATATTATGAGCTAGAGCCAAAGGGCTACAATTCAAGCTTCAAATTTGTGAATGCATGAACAAGGACTGCATGAAGGGAAAAATCTGAATATTATGACGAAGAAAAATGGAAGAGAAGATTTGCAGGAGAATACATGTGTGAAGGGAAGAATAACATGCAGTCAGATTCAGGTAAAGGAGAGAAAAATCTGAATTTTGTGATGATGCAAGTGGATATTAGAGTATATACCCCGTCAATATTTAACTAAATAATATATGGTAGACCCAGCAATAAATGATGCAATGGAACTAAATCTATATAGTAGTTACAAAGACACAAAATAAAATTCTAATTTACCCAATATTCTCTGCACCAGAGAGGTTTTGGAAAGCAACTCCAGCAACTTTGTCACCCATAATTGCTGGTCCTCCACTATTCCCTGGATTTATAGCCGCATCAATTTGTATTGCCAATAGTTGACTAGCACCGTGTACATATTGTGTAGGTTCTACCCTTGAGACAACACCTTTTGTCACAGATATATTATCTCCCCCTAGAAAAAAGCAAAAATTATTATTAAATTATTAGAGAACTCCTCAGGTGAAGGTATTTGTGGCATACAATTAAGTAAAGAAAGAAAAAGAGAACATAGTATAGTGAAGAAAACAAAAATATAACTAGACGTCAACAAAAGTTTAAGAAGGATCTGCACTATTGAAACGAGAATCTAGTATATGCAAGCTACAAATATCCAGCCTTGCACCTAGTTGACACCAGAGAGAAACAAAATACATCATGAAAGTTTCCTTTTCACTCTTCTGGATCTTATTTTCGCTGCTCGTATGAGCCCTCGAAAAGGGTACACCGAATCCGAGAAAACAGTGCACTCTCTCGCGGAGTATAGCTCACATCCAAACATCTAATTAGGGAACGGGGCAACGCCCATGAAGCTCTGCCGGAAAGGGAAGGCATGCCAGGCCGTATGCCCATGGGTGCACGATTCTTCGAAAAAGCACAGGCTGCCTCGGAGACCTGGGACCTTGGCTTAGTAATGAATGAAGGGAAGCTCTTCGAGCTTTCTCCGCCAGCGGCTTATGTAGTAGTCGGCCTTATAAAGCTTGCTAAGCCTCGCTTCCCTCTCCCCTTCACTTATTAATTAAGTGGAAAATAGTTGTCTGCATTCTATAAGCGACTTGAGCAGATGAGACAAGAAAAGCCTCAGCAGAGGGTATCTGGTAACTGTTATGAAAGTGGAGGAGTGGGGAATTTTTCTCGTTACTGTCACAATGTTCGAACGGACGAATGTTGTTGGGGGAGTGCAGAATAGACCAGCTGAAGATGGAAGAGTGAAGGTAGTCGAGCTTAGAGCCTGAGAAGCTCTAAAGGCAAGTTCAAGTCGGAAACATTGTGTTCCCACAAGAAAAGAAGCACATATTTTCTTTAAGATTTGATTTGATAAATGGAAGGAAATTGTCAATTGAATTGGCAGAAAACTATGGTAAAGGGGAGCCCAACGTCCTCAGCAGAGAGGAATGTCAGATGCATTTCTTCCTCCCCCCC